>JAVJIF010001036.1:0-110209 GCA_038442645.1 Agave tequilana | reverse complement strand
TGACATGAAATCCATAGTGTGTGTACAAATATTGTGATAAGCTATAAATGAGGATCTTTAACTCTAGGTTGTAAGACCCAAATCAAGAGCCTTTGGCTCTGATACCAATTGTAAATCACCTAGAGGGGGTGATTAGGTGATGAGCTAATCTAATGGTCAATTATGCGGAATTAAAAACTTATTTAATGCAAACTAAAACTTCTTAAACTAAACACCACGTATAACACAAGAGTGTAGCCGGATTCCCGTGAAGGGCTCTGAACTAACTCCTCAAGATTCCTCTAAATAAGAGTTGAGGTACCGCGTTGGCTCTCTTGGTTGAATACAAGTGCTAGCAAACAATCCCCAAGCATATAACAATAAGCACACAATATATCAAGCATATAAAGATAAAGACAATAATAGCATGCAAGATATAAAGACAAGTAAGAGATAGAGAGAGAAATCGCAGACACGGGAGATTTGTTTCGAGGTTTGAGCACACTTGCTCTACGTCCCCGCCTTCAACACTATGAAGGATTTCCACTAAAATTGATCCCACCGGATCACTCGGTGCCGCAATACCTACAAGGAGTTCCCACTAGAACTCTTGGACTCTCTAGTCCCGAACACACCGCAAGCCCACAAGCTCCTGAGGCCGCACCTCAAACAAAGAGTTCACACACGAACTCGAAACACCGCGAACCCACAAGTCCGCCTCCTCAAAGTACAAGAAAGAACTCTTGGTGATCTAAACACTTTGATCACCAATAAACACTCACAATAACACTCCTATAGGATGAATATATCAATGGATAGCTCAAGTGTTTGTGAGAAAAACAGGGATTGAAATGGTGGAGGAAAACTCAAGAAATCACTTTTTAATACACTCTTAAAAATCTTTCCTTTTGATATGGCAATTTTGGCTTTTAAACAAGTGGAGATAAACACCTAATAGAGTTGAAAAAACTAGCTCAAAACTCACTTGAAAATCTTGTATAAAACAGCTCTCAAATGGGGTTTATATAGGCCCCAAGAGAATCTGCCCATTGGCAGCTGACTAGGCCCAGAATGGCCTTCCGGTCGATCGGCCGGTTGATCGGCCAACGATCAAAAAAGTGACCGTTGAGCCTTCCGGTCGACCGCCCCCGGTCGACCGTGCCCTGAACCAGAGAGCAGCGGCTCTCTGGCTGGTCGACCGCCCCGGTCGACCGCCCGGTCGACCGGGGTTGCCTTCAGTCGGTCGACCGCTCGGTCGACTGGCCAACTGATATGGCCTTGTGCATGTTTTGTGCATATCCAGTCGACCGCTCCGGTTGACCGGCTCCTGGTCCGATCGACCGGTCGGTCGACCGCCAGAGCCTGGCAGGCCTTTTACAGAAATTAAAACTTGGGTATTTTATTTAAAATAAAATCTCATAAATTCACGAAAAATCTACAAAAATAGTTTCAGTGTAATACTTTGATAAACAAACATGTTTGAGAAAAATCAAAACATGTTACAAACATTTTGAACTATTTTTATAACTTAGAAATTTTGGCTAAAAACAAAAACGGTATTTTTCCAAATTGGTTTTCCAAAACTTCTCCAAATACAAAAATAAGATATTTTAAACACCTTTGAAAGCATAGAGTGTATGGATATGATCAACTACACATACATGATGAAATATCTATATTTTTGACAATAAGCACTAAACATGGTTTTGGTTAAAGACATGTATACTTTGAATTCCAAAACCAAACCGGTAATTTTCAAAAAGAAAACTCTTTTGTATTTTTCAAAATAAAAATTCTTTTATGAAAATACATATAAATCAAGAGTGTGTGTGTATATGATATACTTGAGCAATCCACCAACTATTCTATCCTTTACATTTTATCTAAAAATAAAATCTTAACAAAACAAACCTAGACTCAAATCTTGATCTTGAAGGTCTTTACTTGAAGTCTTCTCATCTTCTTAACTTGGTCTAAACTTGATCCAAAGAGCTAGACTCCTCTTGAGTACTTGATGTGATCTTGATGCATAGACTCTTGAATCAAACCGTGCTAGCCTTTGTTGAAGCTACACACCAACTGAGATTTTGATCACAAATCTGAGACTAATTAAACATAAGATCATTAGTACTATAACTACATGAGTTGATCATCATCAAAACTAGAGTGATGGGCCTTTGGGCCAACATATTTGTACTTCAAATATTTATAAGAACTTATTTTTGTGAATTTTATGTGATTTTATGTGATTTTATGAGATTTTATAGGTATTAAAAGACCAAATATTTAAACCTATAAACCCTGGCTGAGGGCCGCTAACGGTCGATCGAAGCCTGGATCGGTTAACCGACCGATTCACCGACGTGCACAGAAGTACACAGGTTTTAGCGGTCGACCGAGCGGTCAACTGTTTCAAAGAGTCTGCTCTCTGGAATTGCCCTGGTCGACCGACCCAAAGAGGGAGCTCTCTGTTTTTTTGCTCACGGTCGACCAGGCAGTGGTCGATAGGCTTTTGCCTTGGGGCGGTTGACCGACCGGTTGACCAAAGGCTCAAACGGTCAAAAATCTAATCGTTAGCCGGTCGACCGGGCGGTCGACCGATAAGTCAATCTGGGCTTGTTCTTGACCCCAACGGCTTATAATTTTGAGACCCTATAAATATGGGTTTTTCTTGGCCAGTTTTTAACTAAGATTTTCAAGAGAAAATTTTCCAACGTCTCAAGAGTTTTTAAAAAGTTTCAAAACAAGTTTTAGAGTTTTAATCTCTCTATCTTTATTGCGTTTCAAAGTTTTGAAAAAGCAAAAGAAAATAAGTTTTGGGATTCTAGTTATTGTTCTAAATTCTATATCATTTTTAGAGTTTTCCCAAGGGTTTTCTTTGTATTTTCTTTTTCAAATGCTTTGTTTTTCTCATATACTTGAGCTATCATCTCAAATCTATCTTTAGGATCTTTGTATTGTGAGAAAAGTTATTTGTGATCTTTTGAGATCACCAGCAGAGTGTTTGTGATCTTTGTGATCACCAAGTTGTATTTTCCTTTACTTTGTGCTTGGCTTTAGTGCCCACCTTTTTTATTGAGGTTTGTGTTTGAGAGAGTGGAGCTGTGTACTCCTAGTGTTAAGTTGTAATTCCTCAGCGGAGATCCCTTTATTGGAAGATCCTGTGTGGAGATAATGGAAACCCTTCTGTGTGAATGCGGGGGACGTAGAGTAGTGGCTCGAACCTCAAAACATATCACTATGTTTGTGTTTGATCTATTCTTCTCTCTCTCTCTCTCTCTCTCTTCTCTCTCTCTCTCTATATATATATATATATATATATATATATATATATTATATATATATATATATATATATATATATATATATATATATATATATATATATATATATATATATATATCTTGCAATTGTTATTACAGTGCTCATATCATATAAATGCTTGGAATTGTTTGTGTGCCCACACTTATGTTGAACCAAGAGAGCTTTTAAAGCACCTTAACTCTTAGTCTAGAGAAATCTAAAGGAGTAGTTCTAAAGCCCTTCACAGGGAATTCGGGCTCACTCTTACTTACACATAGTATGTTTGCAATTAAGTTTTAAATTTCGCATCATTCATCATTAGATTAGCACTACACCTATTCACCCCTTCTCTAGGTATACTTTCAATGGTATCAGAGCCTACGCTCCTGATATTCGGTTTAACCACCTAGGAGTGAGATCCACTTTTGCTAGTCTAATTGTTTCTTTACATATATACACTCATGGATTATCTTGCTCCACCCACTTATGATGTATCTAACATTAATTCATGGAAGTTTAAGATGAGTGCATATTTAAAAGCCCTAGGATTGCATATTTACTTTGCCACTATCAAGAAATCTTATCTTGATAACGACAAGCATATTGAGGCTAATGCACAAGTCATGGAGGCACTTAGGCACACACTTAGCAAAGAACATCCTTCTTTGATTTCTCATTGTGATTCCGCTTTTGCAGTGTAGAACACATTGACCTCTCCTGACCAACTAACGACAAAAAATGTGGAGGAAGAATCTAGTGGAGATGAATCCGATCAAGTTGCTTCATGATCTAAGGGAATGACTCCCTTGAGGTAAACTCGGACACTCAACTGGATGATTATGCTAGTTCTTCAAATAATGATCATAATAGTATGCATGCATATGTTTTAAATGAAAAACTATCCTTGTTTTGTGAAAACTTGCTTTCAAAATATAAAGCTTTGAAAAGCAAGAGTTTTGAATTAAAAGAAAAAAATAAAAAATTATTTTCAAAACTTGATTTGTTTTACAAGAGAGGGTTGAGATTTCAAATGAAAGGGACTCATTGAAATCCCAACTTGACCTTGCTTTGAAAGAAAATGAAATTTTGAAGAACAAAAATGATTTTGATCATGTTTTGAAGGAGAATGAAGTTTGTCTCCAAAACTTGATTTTGTTTTAAAAGAGAATGATTCTTTGAAAAATAAAATTATTTAATCTCTAAAGAATTAGAATGCATTTCTTTAGAAAAAATTTCTTTGAAAAATGCTTTTGATTCTCATGTTTGTCATACTTTCATTCCTTCATCTTCTTATGATAATCATGTTGCATCTTCACTTCTTTTTCAAGTATTAATAATAATATTAGCATATTGGAGAAAAGTGTTGATTGTTTGGGCTCCACTTTGAGCTAATGTTCCATGAACCACACACGGTTAGAATCTATGTTTTGAAAGAAATATAATCCACATATACATGCACACAAATCACGGTCATGCTTCTCATGTTCATACACATGACACCGTGTATGCTCATGTGTACACTTGTACACATTATGAATGTACGGATCACCTTACAAAATTTTGCTATATAGAATAAATGATTCAAATTTTGCAAATAAGTTTGTTTGGGTTAGGAAAGGTGCTAACCTCCATGAACCTAAGAAAGTGTGGGTACCAAAAGTCATCTCTATTGTATTTGATGCAGGTGTGGGCTCTCACAAGACGTGAGAGTATCGGTGCCTTGATGGTGGATAAGTTTCGATTTCAAAGATCATATTTATGAATGTATCACTTTCAAGGGATTTTCAGGTGGAAGAACCACCATGATTTGGAAATCTAGAGACTAGTTCATATGATTTGGTAACTATGTTTAACTCTTATTTTAGTTTACATGCTTTATATTAATGCTTTAGCATGTCATAGTTTTCATGTTCATTATGTTAAATGCTATATTTATTAAGCTTGTGATATACATGTATAGTATTTGAGATACATCTATATTCATATGGATTCATAATTTTGTGTTCTCACTTTAATTTAGCTATTGTGCATATCCTACCTCTAAAACACTTGTATTTACCCTGATAATCATGTTAGTTTATGTTTTTGCTTCATGTTTTGATTACTTGTTAGATGTACTTTTCGTTAAAACTTATATTTTTACTTGTATAACTAGTAAGTCACACTTGACTAATCTGTGTTTATTCTTCATTACTCTTGTGTACTCATAAGATGTATTTGTATAACTTACTTTTGATAATTCTTGCATATACACTTGTATTCTTTATTTTTTTTGTACATGTTTTCGTATTTAGCTTCACGTATATGTTAATTTTCTCCATAACTATTACTATATATGTCTATCATAGTGTCACTTGCTTCATGCAATATTCTTTTATGGACTCGTTTATGTTTAGATATGTATGTATACTTTAGTTTAGACAAAACATACATATACCTTGAAGCTTGTTTAGTTTTGATGACAAATAAATTTTTTTCATAGTTTCATGTTTTTGAGTAAGAAATTTCATGTGAGTTTTATTGATTTATTTTTATGTATATGATACTTACATGAATCTAGTACACTCTATATATCTTTTGTTTACGCATGATTTTAATTCATTAGCCTTTATGAGCTTCATAAATTTTTGAGAGTCAATTCTGATGTGATTTTCATATATTATAAAATATACATTTGTTTTATTCCTTACTTGAAAGATTTCGTACTAGTTTTCAAAATTATCATAAAACTAGTTTCGTTACTCTTCAATTTGATAGTGATTTTCAAACTATGCTAAAATGATTTTCAAATATTATTTTTGAGAACCCCTACCTTCTAAGGGCAGTTGGATGGGCGACCATGTCTTATGTATCCTCATTGAATATTCTTCAAACATGTGCATGATAGTGCGGTAGTTATGAGATATACATGGTTTTAATGAAAAAAGATTTTTGTATACTGATGTTTTCAATGTATATGTATGCATTATATTTCAATTGATATTATATTACTCTGATCATACAATATATGGATATTTTCTTGCGCTATAAGCATATATGTCCATATATTATTTAGCACAAATTATTTCATGCTAAGCTTGATTTATATTCTTAATGATAATTAGTATCGTATACAAGCTTATGCATTATTTTTTATTGTGAAATATTGGTATTTCACAAAGGAAGAGAAAAATTCTTGTTTAGTTTTCAATTGGTTTTATTTTCAATTAGTATCTTACTCCCACTCTTTATGATGAAAAGTATTTTATTTTGGTATATGTTAACATTTTTAATATTGGTATCTATAATCTTAAATTGGTATTATTCTCAATTTGGTATCTATATTGAAAAATAGTTTTAGTGTTTACCTAAAAATTTAGTTTTAACTTTCAATTAGTATCATGTCATTCTATTAGTATCAATTGGTAAAAAGATTATTTCATTTTTAATTGGTAAAAAGATTATTTCATTTCAATTGGTAAAATGGTGTTTCGCTTTCAATTGATTTCTTTTAGTTGATTGCTTTTATTGGTATCAAAATTTTATTTTAAAATATGTTTATTGGTAATGATTTTTTTTCACCCTTTGTTGATGAGTGACAAGAAGGGAGAGAAAGATTAGTGATTATATATGCATGTTTGATTAAGTGTTTATGCATATATACATGTGTTTTTATAATTCTTATTGCATATCTTTTGTATTTTGAGCCTATATTGAATATCTATATGTTTTATTGTTATGCATAAGTTAAGGAGGAGCTTCAATAAAGCTTATCCTTAATCAATACATAATAACCTCATAAGTTTTGTCATCATCAAAAAGGGAGAGATTGTTGGCCAAAAGACCCTGCACCTTAGTTTTGATGATGACTAACTTATGAAGGTTAGTTTGATAATGATCTTGTATTTAATAAGTTTCAGGTATTAATCAAGATCTTAGTAGGTGTATAGCTTCAACAAAGGATTTAAACCAGTTTTAGAGCTAATACGTGTAGATTCAAGAGCTCGCGTATCAAGATCGCATCTAGTACTCGGATGGAGTCAAGCTCTATGGATCGAGTTTGGATCAAGTCGTCTTGGAGATAAAGATCAACGAGAAGACTTTGATTTTATTTAGTTTAGTTTTTATTTAGATCTTGTGTAGGAATAGATTAGTCTTGATATGCTCAAATATACACACACAAGTTCAAAAGTTATAGGTTTCAATTTAACCGTTTTAGATTTTCAAGGACATATCTTTCATTTTAATGAATAGATAGAATCAAAAGAAGTTTTACATGATTTAATGTATATTAGATTTCATCCATATACATCTATGTTTCATATTGTCTAAAAACTTATTTTGATGATTCTAATTCATGTGTTTCAAGTTTTGTTTTTATCAAAATTTTATTTGGGATTTCATGTCAAAAACATAGGCATATCATTTACTATGTGTATTGGATTCTATCCATACACAACATGCTTCAAAAGTATCTATATATCATGTTTTTGTATTTACACGAGTTTTGAAGAAAACGGACTCTCATTTCAAAATCTAAGTTTTAGAAAATACCGTTTTTGATTTCAAGCTTAATTTTCAAGCCTAAAAAATAGTTCAAATAGTTTATAATATGTGTGATTTTTGGTCACACATATTTATACTTCAAATATTTATAAGAATTTATTTTTGTGAATTTTATATGATTTTATGGGATTTTATAGGTAATTAAAAGACCAAATATTTTAACCTATAAACCTTAGCTGTGGGCTGCCAACGGTCGACCGAATCCTGGATCGGTCGATCGACCTGTCGACTGATATGCACAGGTTTTCCAGAAAGTCTGTTCTCTAGAATTGGCCCCGGTCGACCGATTGGTCAACCGACTCAGAGAGGGAGCTCTCTGTTTTTTGTCACGGTCGACCGGGCGGTCGACCGACAGGCCATTTTGGGCCTGTTCTGGACCCCAACTGTTATAATTTTGAGACTCTATAAATATGGGTTCTCTTGGCCAGTTTTAACTAAGATTTCAAGAGAATTTTTCCCATCTTCTCAAGAGTTTTTAAAAAGTTTCAAAACAAGTTATAAAGTTTTAATCTCTCTATCTTTATTGTGTTTCAAAGTTTTGAAAAATCAAAAGAAAACAAGTTTTGAGATTCTAACTTTTGTTCTAAATTTTTATATCATTTTTAGAGTTTTTCCAAGAGTATTCTTTGTATTTTCTTTTTCAAATACTTTATTTTCTCACATACTTGAACTATCATCTCAAAATCTATCCTTAGAATTTTTGTATTGTGAGAAAAATTATTTGTGATCCTTTGAGATCACCAAGAAAATGTTTGTGATCTTTCTGATCACCAAGTTGTATTTTCATTTGCTTTGTGCTTGGTTTTAGTGCCCACCTCTTGTGTAGAGGTCTGTGTTTGAGAGAGTGAAGTTGTGTACTCCCAATGTTGAGTTATAATTCCTCAGTGGAGGTCCCTTTCGTGGAAGGTCCAGTGTGGACATATTGAAAATCTTTCTGTGTGAAGGCGAGGACGTAGAGCAGTGGCTCGAACCTCGAAACATATCACTGTGTTTGTGTTTGATCTATTTTTTCTCTCTTTATATCTTGATTCATATTACATTGCTCATATCATATACATGTTTGGTATTGTTTGTGTGTCCACACTTGTGTTGAACCAAGCGAGCTTTTAAAGCACCTCAACTTTTAACCTAGAGGAATCTAGAGGAGTAGCTCCAGAGCCCTTCACGGTGAATTCGGGTTCACTCCTGATTACACATAGTGTATTAGCAATTAAGTTTTAAATTCCACATCATTCATCATTAAATTAGCGCAACACCTATTCATCCCCCCTTCTACGTGTACTTTCAATGCCTTGACCCAACATGGCACGGCCCATGACACTGCCCAGGCATAAGTGGAGCTCTACTGTGCCAACACGATGGGTTGTCCAATCAACAGTATTGTTTTCAGCTCTTAGTTAAATTCTCTTACAATTTAGGTTATATCAAAACAATCTCAATTGTTAATGATGCTAGATTTTACATCAGTCATTAATATTAATTCTAATAATTAAACAAAATGTGTCTTAACTTCACTGTTGAATCCCTAAACCTCATATATAGATCGACAACGACTCTCTCTCCCAATCCCCTGCCGCCTCCTCTCGCTAAAACACCAACGCTAATCGATTCATCGTTAAAATGAGTCACATTGATGACATCAAAAATTAGTTTAATTTGTGATTTTTTTGCAATTACTTGCTAATATCTTTAAGTATTTAGATTTTAACCCTATCAGTTTTCATATATGATTATACAATAAGTTATAAAATTGACTGTTTTAGAAACTCTTAGGCTCAAAATATGTGAAATAAGTACAAGTAGATACAAAATAGACATAAAATCGTAGGCCCAACTCCAACACGACACAAATTCAAACAAGACTGAAGGCACAAATGAGCCGACGTAATATCCAGTAGATTAGTACATGAGCTTATAAATTTAAGCTCATACAGTACTCACAGTCGTTCCTACGCCTAGATAATTTTACATGAGCCGGATCTGGTCATGGCTGGGCACAGAACGGCACGACTCATTACCAATCCTAGATTGTATTAACAACAGACAAGAACTGACTCGCGTCAATAAATAATATATCGAATATGCCTAAAGCTTAACAAAGTTATCAAAAATTATGAACTAACGTAAGTGAATTAGTATACTGCAGGAAACATTTCACTTAGCTTAGATAGTCATGAGAATCGCGAATGTCATAATTTTATTTATCTTCTTGCGCCTAATATTCAGGTCATTCCTTTCCATCGCATGGTCTGCGCGGAGCCCCCAATACAAATCTAACGTCTAATTATGGAAAACGGGTTTGATATAATTAGGGTTTGGATTTTGGGTCATACCCAACAAGTCAGATCATCTCCGAGTTTCAAATCAAGCAAACATCTTCACCAACACTCCACATTCTCTTTCTTTACGCAAATAGGTCCAGGAATTGATAACAGAGCATCATTTCTACTTATATCACGCTAACAAAACTTAGAGAACTAATCATTCTTCTTGCTGTCTCTATATGGAATACTAATGAAAAAAATTGGAGGTCAGTCTTATCAAGTGAAGGCAGTTACAATTCTTCAAGAAAAGCTAATCCTTTAAAGGATGCCAATTAAGTTGCCCTCGAAACAACACAAGCAAGATCACACTAAAGTCTCAGTTCCTTCCACATGCCAAGCACCCTATTTGCAGAGTTTGGCTGAGGTCACAAGGAACCTTCAATGCAATGCAAAGATGGAAAACTGCAGCTGTTCCCTTCACATGTCATGTTGCTCAGAGGTGACTATTGACTTGAGACAGAGGGGATGGACATTTGGGGATCAGTCGTTTTCCAATAGTTTTTTTATACATGCAACCACTGTGGTAGAAAACGTAGTTAGGGTTTCTTGTTGTGCATCAAGAGCCACACAAGCAAGCATTGACTGTTTGCAAGCATACAATTTCAAAAAGGTTTACATCTGACTACAGGAGAAGGGTGACCATACTTGTACGTTTTAGACGAAGGTTAATGGGTGGGAGGAAGAAGAGAGAAGGAGAAAAAAAAAAATCTGATCGAGGATACTGACGTTTGTGGTGGCTTGAAGTTTGCAGAAACTAGAAAGGAACATAGTGCTCCAATGACTGATGATTATTGCAATATTTTAGAGATATTAGGTCATCTTTTTGTAATAATTTAGAGAGACATGTCCATATTGCGATTAAATATGGGCATATTAGGTCTTGATTAAGCATGATTTGGATGGAATTTAATAACCTAACTACTAACTAGTTAAGGATGAGTTGGAAGAATAAATACCCATGTTTGGGCATGAGCATCCATGATCTTGTCACTATCTGGTTAAGACACAAGAATATTAGCTGGTATATATAAAGGGATTTCAGTATGATTTTATACCAACTAGATATGAGAGTCTTATGATGTGACTAAAGGAACAAACTATTTTGATAGTTTTCTATAATAAAAAAAGTTTTTTAATATTTGGCGACTTTCAACTTTATATCCCCGTCAACTTTAAAAAGAATCGAAACAAAGTCAAAAAACGTATCAGAATCTATGACATGATGTTGTGGTGATGAATCCTCCTCGCTAAACATGTGAGAAGAACCCTCTCCATGTTGTGAATATGAACTCTTGAAAGCTCTGTTTTAAGAAGAAAGAAATAATACGTCAAACTCTATTTTATGAAAATGTGAGACTACAATTTAAATGAAACTAATGTTTCACCAAATGTTTTCAAATTAATGATGCTTAAAGTTAATGAAATCCTAATTTATGGTCTGATTGGTTTTATTTTAACTCAAATGAAATGAAAACTTTAGTTATTCTGTATCCAAAATAATTTTTTTCACCAATACACTACAATGACAAGTGAGTGTAAAACCTTATCGAAACAGTAGAGTTAACAATAACCATGCACGAACCACTCATTCAATTGCTCAATTGAGAATCAAGACAAACATGATGGAAAAGCTAGGAGTTGAGGAAGTGGAAGTAAAAGGGAGGCTGCCTAGCTGTAGCCTAAGCACCAAGACTATGAGACAACGAGAAGCACCTTTGTACGAATTCTGACGGAATTTGCAACGACCTTTGCCACTCAATTTGGACCTCAAGCCCTAAATTTCCTCACCTTTGGTGAGGAATTCGATTCACATTTCAATAGGATGAACTGTTTTCTCTCACTTGAATAATGACTTTGGGTTGATAGACATTCACGCATTCATTTTGGCCCACACCAGGAAATTCCCCACCTTGTGGGCACGCAGAAAGAGGGAAAATTGTTAGTCGGAGAGTTGGATGCACAGGGCCTGTCAGATTTCAAGGAAGTGGGTCCAAGTAAGTAATTGAGAAGTGATATTTCTCACTTCTGTTGTTCATCCAAATAACGGAAAAGAAAAATGAAAAAACATTTTTTTTCTTTTCTATCTTTTTTTACACAACAATTTGTTTACTGTCAAAGTGTCACAGTTAATTTTGTGGTAATGTAAATCTCAATTGTAATAACTTGTAGCTCAAAGCAGTTAATTTTGTGGTCATGTAAATCTTGTTTGCATTCTAATTACAGTCCAATTTTTTCATAATTAATTTTTATTTTAATATTATTTTACGGTCAATTTGTGATCAACCTTTCTACTTTCACTTTCACATTGCTAACCAAATGACAAAAAATATAATATATTTTTTTTTCTTTCACTTTCTAACTACCAACTAAATACCGGAAAAAAAATACACACAAATTCTCATTTTCTTAAAGAAAAAAGACCTACTTCTCAATTCTTCGCCCCCTTCCTTGAATCCAACCCCGATGCAACCATAAATAATAGAAAAGTAGGTTCCAAAAATAAAAAGATGATCACAACATTTGCATGTTTTGCTTGGCTTCTCTTTCCCTGCTAACTTGACAAGGGAGATAGGATACAATTAACATGAACCGATCTTTTCACGTGGGGATGCACCACTCAAGCGTTATCTTCTATTTCTATTTCGACTGTTTTATTCTTCAGAGAGATCTGAGCGAGTTGATAAGACATATAATTTGTGACAAAAAAAATTAAAATTACCTTATCCATATTCAAGGATAGAGTGGTCTTGAAAGGGTGCCTCTTGATGACTAAAAGAATTTTTTTCCATCTTTTTTTTTAACATAAATGGACTATTTTTATTGGCTACTTTGAAATACTAGACTAAGGAAATAATATATGTAACCAATCATACAATACGTTACATATCACTAGATTGATAGGGTCTAATATATCACCCTCTTTTGAGTCTATTGTAATCTAAAAAATGTGGTCCGAACAGCGAGATTCTTTTTCCAATAAAATATGAGAGAGAAAAGGGCAACGGAGATGATTGAATCATACTGCCATGCCATGGTGTTTGCCGACAGGAGGTTAGCATGGTCACAGGAATGAGAAGCACGAACACACACTCACTGGGTCATCAGTGAGTATGTGTGTGTGCTTGTAATTGAGAGGTACAGTAGGTCAACACAAGGTAGCACGATGCGCAGCTCAAGGGCACGTGCAAGCAGTGCAATACCAAATGACGGTTGAAAACAGAGTCACGCATGCGTGTCTATTGCGCATCCCTTGTCATTTTGTTTTTTAATTATTTCTAGCGCGTGCTAAAGAACGTGCAGTTAATATAGATAATTGTGTTGTGGGTAATTTTTAAGGAATCAATCCACTCTTTAAAATAATGAAGTGGGTTGCCTCTGCACTCTAATCTCTGAGGGTAGTCCGGGGTTGAGGATGAACTTTTGGAGATATCCTTCGTTGACCAGGTCCTGAAGATGACATCGAGGGTTCGACAGTGCACTGTAGGATGGCCCCTCCCTTTGTGGAAGGCGCAATAGTTTCTGGATCCAGGCTCTCTCAGATTATGTGGGAGAGGTTTAGTCGGGCGCCTGACCCAAGACTGGTCTTTGATGGTGTTGGAGATATGATAGATGGACACCTAAATGGAGTGAGGTCGGGCTCTACTTCACCTCCCTTACTGGAATCGATAGCGAGCCTAGCTGGCTTGTGGACAGCGGAGGAATTGTGGATCGGATTCCTCTTTGGGGGAAGTTGTGACTTCGACTTCTCGACCTCGAGCCCTTGTCTTGAGGGTCAATTAGTGGTAGCCCGAGTCACCTCTTCAATCTGTATGTACTTCTGAGCCCTGATAAGGATATCTCTCATCTTGGTTATGTCGTTCTTCACCAGATATTTGTAGAAGGGGTTAGTGACTTGCAGCCCACTAATGAAGGCGGCAGCGGCTATATCCTCGTTACAGTTGTATATCAGGGTCATCTGGCTTTAGAAGTAGTTGACGTAGTTTTTCAAACTCTCCTCGGATTTCATCTTGACCGTGAGGAGATGGTTGTTGTTCCTCTGAAATTCTCTTCGAGAAGCAAACTGGTTGTAAAACGCATTGGTCACGTCATGGAAGCTCCGGAGTGAATTTCTGGAGTGAGTAAAACCAGTGGCATGCAGCTCCCTTGAGACAAAAACGCTCGATAAAGGAGAAGGTCATCATGAGCGTAGATCGCCATTTTGTCTTAGTACTGGCGGAGATGTAGCAAGGAGTCGAAGATTTCCGAATAGTGGTCAAAGGTCGGCATCACGAACTTTTTTTGGAAGTGTAGCGTGGTGATTTCCCCCAACAGTGGTGAGTCGGAGAATCTCAGCCCCCTGTACTCCATCCCTTTTGGAAAATTAATGGCTCATTTGGTTGACCCGCTTCTAAACCAGATCCACGATGTCCTCTATGCGAGAGAGCTTCGGGGTCTGGGAACGCTTTGAATCCCCGGAATCCTCATCATTATCATGGGTCTCCGACCGGTCGCGCCTCGAGCTTCCGGTGGAGTGTGCAGATTCCTGGGTGCGCGATAGTGATGGGGGAATCCGCTCATTTCCTTCCACAGTAGGGGAAGATTGCGACTTCCATCGTACCCCAACTTGTTTGAGTAGTCGTGTCTGGACACGACTTGCAGTGTCTTTTTACGAGCGGCCGCCTCGCGGAGTCGGATCATCTTTATTTGCTGGTCCTCCATCTGCTTTCGTAGAGTGAAAAACATCTGGAGGAGTTGCTTGCTGGTGTATTGGGGCTCGGCAGCTTGCATCCCCCGTGGGGACGCGAGATTTGAATGAGAATCTTCGACATCGATGATGTGGATGTCAGATAGGTTAGGCCGACGGTTCGCAGACTTAGGCGCTTCGACAGTTTTTCCCTTTCCTTTCGGAGCGGCGAGGGCAGCTGCGGTAGCTTGGGTGAGATGCTTCCTCGGTGGGGCCATATTGATAGTGTGAGGTTATTTAGAGGAAGGGTTTGGGTATTGGATGGGGAGAGATTCTAAGTATGGATTTAGAAGCTCTCAATAAAACCACCAAATGTTGTGGGTAATTCTTAAGAAATTAGTCCATGCACCAAAATAATAGAGTGGGTCTAATCAAATCACAGAAAACACCACAAAGCACAGATTTTAAGTGAAAAACCCGAATGGGAAAATCACGGAGAAGGGGAGAGAGATTCCACTGGGTTCTCTAGTATAATAGGATTTCTAGATACAATTGATTGTCCTCTTCCACGTGGAAAAGGATCTACTATTTATATAGGCAATGTCACTTAGATAAGATTGCATAGCTCAGCTCTGTTTAAACATTCAACCGCTTATCTCAAAGACGGTTAGAGTGGAACACTCTGTTTTGAATTTGTTAAGTAAGAGTCTATCTTTATATGGTGGTCTTCTTCTATTTGTTAATGTGGTTGATCTGTTCCCGAGTTGTAACTGTTGAGTTCAAATAAAGATTTGGCTTCAAGATAAAGATTCTCACATCCGATTCTATCTCTTGCTTCTAACTGCCTGAATCGTCTGGAGTTTGAATTGGATGAGAACTCCCGATTAGAGGTTCTGGAAGCTCCAAGTGTCACGCATCTGTTTGGTGTTGGATGGACGCGTGGTGTGATCTCAGAGAGGTCAGAAACTAACAACTACAGATGCCCCCTCTGTTTTCCTCTCTTTGCAAGAGGTCAGAAACCTTCCCTCGGGAGGTGTGGGTTCCTGGGAACTCTAAGAGATGGAGAGGGGAGCAAATAGAGAAGGAAACCTTAAACCTGGATTTGAATCGATTGTTGTCGCTTCATTTCTTATTTTTGAGTGGTGTGCATAATTCTATAGGCTGGCAGAACTTCAAATGCACATCTCATCTGTTGCGGCATTAATTAAGTAACCGTCGCTTTTAAAAGCGTGTGATTTCCGAGGAAAGTGCAACGTATCTGGCGAGATGGTTTAAGTCCCATATCTTGCACCATGTGTAGGGTCTTTAACCAAGTGGCGCTACATTTCCTTTTGGGATTTGAAATTTTGGATAGTTGATGCTTGGGCTTTCTCTCTATAAATAGGGTGGAACTCTTCAAAAGAGATTTGAGTTGCTTCTTGAAAGTTTCTTATTGCTAAAATCTTTCATTATTCTACGGGTGTTGATGTCTCCTTTCTTTTTTGTTCGGTGGAGGAAGGAGAGAGAGAGAGGATGGCAATGGTTGATGTGCTCCTGATGTTCAGGAGTCCATTTGTCAAGGAATTTTGGTGCTCGTGATGGGCTCGTTAAGTAGTTTCAGCTCAGGCAAGGTTCGGCTGCCAGGAAGGACAGGGAATGTTCAACCTTCTGCTTAGTCTGTACATCTAAACTTGGCTGGAACAGACCAGGTGGAGGTTAGAACTTGACCCTTTTTCTTTCCTTGCAGCGAACATAGAGCAAGAAGCATAAGAGTGCTCGATGACGGTTCCGATCTCTAGGACCGACCGTATGCGCTCTTATGGGATGCATGTGCTTTGGCTGCCCCCGCTCCTGTGTTCATCTTTGGAGTGACGGTCTTGGCATCGAATTCTCTTTGCCTTGCAGGCTTCAGTCTGCAGTTCAAGGCATAATCTCCCTTGCTGGTGAACTGTTTGTTTAGGAGCCATCTCCTGGACACTGTTGGGGGTGCAACTGAGGGCATATCTAATTTTTCTCTCAGGAATAGTACATATGTAACAAATCTTATACTGCTCTTGTTGGATGTAACCATTCTTGTAAGTGGATGAATGTAATTAAAAAAACTCTATAATAAAGCAGAGATTTTTTAATGGAAGTGTTATTTGGATCCTGCCTTGTTTGTGATTGCGATTTGACTTGTTGAGTCTGCTTGGAGAGCTATTTTGATTCTGAAGTGTTTGAAATGATTTGGAATGTAGTTCCCGAGCAGGATTCATTTTATAATGGTACCTGCGAATGTTACCTGAGTAGGAGAGCCCCTAGCTTTGACGTCATGTCACCATGTCAGTCGTCAGCGTGCTTGGTACTCAGGCAGATATCAGAGTTTGGTGGAATGCGATTAAGATAGTAGAAAATAATCTTTTCATTGAATGCTACATGACTTTCACGTAATATCATTTCAAGTGAAAAGAATTCCATTGCTTTTTGAGTTAGTTCCCCTCCAGATCGGCTAAGGTGTACGACCCCTAGCCTCCTCGAGCGATGATGATATAGGGACCCTCCCAGTTGGGTTCCAACTTCCCTTGGCCTTAGCTGCCGCGTAGTTTGGATCACGCGCTTCAAGACCAGGTCTCCGACTTGAAATTCCTGAGACTTTTCATTTTGTGGTGTGCGAGCGAATCTGCTGTTGATAGGCCATGATGCAGATTTGAGCTTGTAGTCGTCTTTCCTCTGAGTGATCTAGCATTAAGCAAAGTAGGCGATCATTCTGGTCTTGGGCCACTCCTTCCACTCAGAGTGTTAGCATGATTGTTTTTGGATCTGGGGACCCATTTGAAGCTGCATCGAAGGATTTTGACTTCAATCTGAGAACGAGTTGTAGGTACTCCACCATCCAAGCATCTCTTGCGACGTATTCCCCGCTGACTTGGTTGACTACTAGTGAGGAGTCACATTTAACTTCGAGTCCTGTGACTCCGAGCGTGATAGCCGCTCGGAGTCCAGCTAGGACTGCCTCGTACTTGGCTTCATTGTTGGATGCCAGAAACCGAGGGTAAAAGATTGCTCAATGATAGATCCTTCTGGAATGATGAGGACAATCCCGATGCCTGCCCCTTACTGTTTGAAGCTGCGTCCATGTTCAGGATCCATCCCTCCAGTAGGTCGGCTTGCTCTCTGGCTCCCAGGGTGAAATTAGTGATAAAGTTGGCTAAGACTTGACTTTTGATTAATGCCCTTGGCTCGTACTTGAGTTCGTAGGATCTCAACTCCCATGCCCTTTTTGATATCCTCTCGGTTGCTTCTGGGTTTTCCACGATGCTTCTCAGGGGGTGCTTAGTGAGGAATGTGATCGGGAAGGTTTAGAAGTAGTGCTTAAACTTTCTTGAGATGATGAAGGGAGCAAGTACCACCTTCTCTAGCCTTGGTATCTGGTTTGTGGACCGTTCATGGAGTGGCTGACGTAACACACTGGCTTCTGGACATCTTCGTCTTCGCGGACCAAAGCCCCGCTCATGGCTGACTCTGAGACAACGAGATAAAGATATAGCATTTCTCCCGAGGAAGGTCCTGAAAGCGGGGCGGTGAAGTCAGATACCTCTTTAATCCTTGGAAAGTTGTCTCGCGTTCCTCGTTCCAACAGAAGTTGGCTCCATTTTTCTTCAAGGCTTGGAAGAATGACCTGCATTTGTCCGTTGATCAGGTGATGAACCAATTGAGGGCTTCAAGACGTCCCTTCAGCATCTAGACCTTCTTCACACAAGTGGGTGATTTCATATTTAGAATTGCAGACATCTGGTCGGGGTCAGCCTCAATGCCTCGTTGAGTGACCAGATGTAACTCTCTGATCCCGCGGGTATGAACACGTTACTGTGACGTATATACATAGGTCGAAAATACTCTCACAAATATATGATAAGCATCAGTACAGGTAAAAATCAGAGTATGAAAGTACGTGATGCATTATATATTCCAATTTATGAGAACAATTACAAAGTTATCACAGAATGTGACACAATATTACAAGAATTTTACATCAGCGAGTACAAATGCGAGAATATAAAGAGATATTCAAGTATGAATAGTATAAACGGCGAGTCACAATAAGAAAAAAAAACTCGAGAGCCGAGCAGCGGAGCTGGAAGGATAGGGCCTTAGACGGTCTGCCGATATCCAAACTTCCGCTACACAACTCTGATTAGCAACCGAGAGAATTCATAAGCTCCAAGCTCTGAGATCTGGACATGCAGATACAGGGGAGTCAGAACTCCCCAACGAGTGGTGTGGTGAATGCCAAGTAGCGTGCAGGGACAAGCACACATGTATCCATAAATTCAAATCAAAAGAGCATGCATTGAAAATCGTATCGTGAATATAGGCATACAGGAGCAGGCAAGGAGGCAGTAAGAAAGGTAAATGTAGCAAAACCAGTTGTCTCCTATGCTAAGAAAATATCATAAAACTGATAGAAAATCTATAAAATCAATAATACCAAATACAATCAAAACCAGTCATACAAGCTCAGATTACGGCTTTACGAGATTAATATATCGAAGGAATAATCCAAATAAAGAAACCCTCATCTATATACCTTTATCCCATATCACTGTAATTCGAGAGTATACAACCCGAGTTGTAAAATAACATAGCGAATTGTATATTAGCATCTTATTATAATTGGGGCCGTCTAAGTTGTAGGGTTTAGTATGTGTCCGATTCCACATACTTTCACTTACAACTTATAGAGTCAGTTATTTGAAAACTGATAGAGTTCGATGAATCATGTTTAGAATAGGTCCCGTACTTGCCCGGGACAATGACAAGGAGTATCTGGAGCTGAACCGGAATGCACCGCTTGGTACCGAGACTTATTGTACGCCCTAATTGGAGCAGGGTATCGTTGTTCCCACAGGAATGGGCCGAGGGGCTTATTGCGAACCCGGAAGTAAGTCAGGGGAGTAGGGGTACCAGCATACTCCACAGAAATACTTGGTGGCCTCCAAGATGAATCCCAAAAGTGTAACCGTGCGACATTTTAAGACCATCATAAACATGAGAACTATATCGGTACTCATCAGTTTTCCCATCCTGGTTTAAGTTGTCTTATTATAATTTATTATGTAATTATCAGATGACGGGAATGAGCAGGAGCAAGTCAAGAGTATCAAAAAATACACGTGTAATGGAATACATGAGTATATCAGGATATCAGATCATCATTCTCGTAAGTGATAATTACAAGAGTCAAGTGTTAAGCATGTCAGATGTCGGGTGATACATGTTAGGAGATAGCATATAGGTGTCAAGTAACAACACGATAAGTGTTAACATGTCAGGTGAAAACACGTCAAGTGATACACTTCAGATATTAACTGTCGAATAATACGATACAAGAAAATGGTACCGATATAGAAGATCGGAACGAACACCAAAAAATAATACAGTCTTTAAGAAACAGTATAAGACAATATTTCAAACTCTTTACAACCATCAATAAAAGAATAGATAAACTGTCAAGCAGAAAATTGACAAGCAAGTGAATATCCAAGCAGAGCTAGTAGTGCTAGGACAAGATTAGCGAACAATGTTTTATCACTAAAGTATCCGGGTGGATCTCAGGAACAACTCGGTTTTAAATGCGAGTCTAAAATCCAACATAGTTTCGCTCGAATGGATCTAGTGATGAAGGGTTGAGCGCCAAACTCGCCTACTAGGCGGAGCTAAAAAGACCTGACGGTTTGAATGCACTCCCTCTTTCGAGGCAGTAGGTGAAAGCCCAAAAGGACTGAAGGGCCTGAAGGCCGAATAGGTACTTGCAGGAGTATTAGTGCCACACAATCATGCATATAAACATGTAGTAACTATACCATCCATAAAGTGTGTGAAGCTCGGAGGCTGCGTGTAAGCCCAAGGGTTGAAAGTAAGCCTTGAGTCTAAGCGTACTTCCGGTGTCTACCACAAAAACTCAGAGGGTACAAGCGATAAAACCTATTGGGTAGCCATATCGGGAGTGGGTAGAAGTTTAGAGACTATACAAGGTTACATGCATGGTTGTACCAGCGCATGCACAATATAATATGTTTACACTATTACAAGCACGTATATATACAAGTATAGTGTACATCTGTTACAAGTACCACAAATACAACATGTGCCCCTAGATATGAACACCGCTGATACACCAATACATGAACCGGTTGCACGACTACAACCAATCACCCACCAATGTACAAACACCTCAAATACACAACACCATCAAATATACAAACACATAAACTTTGTAAAAATGTGATCGCCCAAACATCAAAAGGCGCTCGCTCGTAACATAACGTATGGTACTCGCTAAAATCCAAAAATACTCGTTGAAACCAAGGGATAGTACTCGCCTCATCGACGACCGAGCACGGATGACTGGAAATTCGATAAAAACCCCAATGGAGGAGAAAGGAGAGAGAAGTATTGAGAGTAAGTTAGAGGGAGCAAGTAAGATAGAGAGAGACCTAGAGAGAGTTCTAGAAAGAACTAGAGAGATCTAGAGGGAGAACTATGAGGGCTAGAGAGAAAGAAAGAGAGTGGATGTGAGAGAGCGAGGGAGCCAGAGGGAGCGAGAGAGATCTAAAGGAGGGGAGCGTGAGCCAGAGAGAGGGAAAGTTATCTGGCGAGAGAGTGAGAGAGAGAGAGAGAAGAGAGAGAGAAGAGAGAGAGAGAGAAAGAGAGAGAGAATCTAAGAGAGAGAAGCAGAGAATGAGGGAGTTCAGAGGTGAGAGGGAGAGGGAGCCACAGGGGGTGGTGCCTGGTGGCCTTGGCGGCGCAGCCGTCAGCAATAACACGCGGCAAAGGAGAGGGAGGAGGAGGAGGAGGTGGGAGGAGGTTAGGGTTTGGTGGCTTGGTGGTGGGCTCGGCATAGGGAGAAGAGAGAGGTGGTGGACGGCAATGAGCTGATGGTCGAAGATGGGTGGCGCGCCAGGGTCAGGTGGTGGTCCTGGCTTGAGAAGTTGGGGAGTAGGGAAGAAAGTAGGTAGATATAATGGTGTTGGAGGAGGTAGAGATGGTTGTTAGGGGTTACGTAGAGGAGGTAGAGATTGTTGTTAGAGGTTGCGTGGAGGAGAGAGAAGTGAAGGTGGCGGAGGTTAGTGGCTATTAGTGTGGGTAGTGGTGCTGCTAGCTAGGCCTTGGCCATAGTAGGGAGGCGAAAATTGGCTGAGGTCGGTGGCTTGTTGAATGGAGAGGGAGTGGGTGAGTGTAGGTGAGGGAGAGATGAGTGAGAGTGAGAGGGGAAGGAGATAGAGAAAGAGAGAGTGAGGATTGGGGGATAAGGGAGGTGGCCTTGGGGAGAGGGGAGAGTGGCCGACAGAGCCCCAGGTGGGGAGATGGGATGTGTTGGGGAAGAAAAGAAGGAAAGAGAAAAGATAGACAAGAAAAAGAAAATGGAAAAGGAAAAGGAAAAAAAGAAAAGAAAAAGAAAAGGAAGGAAAGAAAAGAAAAAGGAAAAGAAAATAAATAAGAGATTTAGAAAATTAAGATAAGAAAATAAATTAGAATTTTAGGGGGAGAAAGATGCGGAGAGGAAAAGCAAGAAAAGAAAAGAAAAGAAAAGAATGGAAATTAACAATTTATTATTTTATTAGGCAATTTCTGACTAATTCCGAAGAATCCCCATAAATTCTCAAAAATAAAAAATATTATGCTGAGAGACATGGTGAAATCGGATTTAAGAAATTTAATTTTGTTTACAAACTAAAAATCCTAGATTCAACTGGCGATTACAGTCGATACCAAATCCGGTCGAATTTTGAAAATTCAGAAAAATTTTCAAAAATACACTAAAATAAAAAATATGATTCAAAGAAATAATTTGAAAGTAGAATTCAGAAATTCAACCCCATTTGTAAATTAAAACTCTTGGAATCTACCGGCGATACCGATCGACACCGATTTGAAGATCTTTGTAAAATAATTCGGAAAAACTCTAGAAAATCTTGAAAATCTAAAATATTGGAAAACAATGTTTGAAAATGAAACCAATTAAATATAACTAACCTAAAGACCAAATCAAGTAATACACTATGATCGAATCCCCGGTTCAGACTAAGGCTAACTTTGAGTGCACGAATCTGGATCCAATGCAAAAAAATCACATAAATAATCATAAAACAGATATAAATTTGGAAAGTAATTCAAAAAATATGATTAAAAAATTTGAATGTGTATCTAAGTACGTATTTCAGGAACGGGATGTTATACCAGTTATCCCAAAAACTTTCCGAAAGCCACCCCAAATGTGCACTTCTCGAGGTTGAACTTCATCTTGTATTTCCTAAGGAGATCGAAGGCTATGTCTACATGTTGAGGTTATCCGTGCATTGTACACTTTTCACTAACATATATCGACGTATATACTTCCATGGTGCTCCCGATCTAGTCCTTGAAGACTTTGTTAACCATTCGTTGGAACGTGGCCCCAACGTTCTTGAGTCCAAAGGGTATCACCTTGTAGCAATAGATTTTCTGACCGGTAGTGAAAGTTGTTTTGTCTTCATCTGGTAGGTGCATCTTGATCTAATTATAACCGGAGTAGGCGTTCATGAAGCTGAGGAGCTCGTGGCCCGTTGTCGCTTCTACCAGTTGATAGATCCTTGGAAGGGGATAAATATCCTTTGGGCAAGCTTCATTGAGATTGATAAAGTCGATGCAGATTCTCCACTTACCATTCTTCTTCTTCACGAGAACGGGATTAGAGAGCCAGTCGGGGTAGAACGTCTCTCGAATTAAGCCAGCTTAAAGCAGGTGGTCGACTTCATCGCTGATGGCGCAACTCTGTTCCTCTTTCATTCATCTCTAGGCTTCTGCTTTACTGACTTAGTGTTTATCCTGATGGAAGGCTTATGAAAGTTATCCTCGGGGTCAATTCTAGGCATATCGGTGGGAGACCCCGCGAATATGTCTGAATTTTTTGACATAAGCTATTTGAACAATATCTTCTCATGAGGATGTAGGGTTGAGCTGATTTGAAGGGTCGGCTCTCGGTGACGTGGGTCTAGAATGAATGACTAAGTCTCCTCCTCGGTGTTGCTGTCAAGGTTTCTCGACTCAATGGGTAAGTCAGGATTTTAGTTTTCGCCATACTGTGATTGCTATTAGTCAGCAATTCTCTTCTGTGGCTTGTCCATGAAAAATTCTTCGTCTGGACCTTCTTGGGAGGTTCTTTGTGCTTAGCCGGACCTCTTCCGAGCTACGACAATTGTTGTCCTATCCATTGCCTGGTCACCTCTTATGTTGGCCATTCCACAAAACATAACAGATGAAATCTAGCAATCTTACAAGTCTAAGAATGGATTTCCAAAAGAATAAGATATTCTTATACTCATAGCTGGAATTCCCAAATTCAAATTCAGATTAGTCTAGTCTGATAACTGGTTGTACTGTTGGTAAGAGCTCGAATATTGATCTAGGGGATTATCCACATTTGGTGTAAACCTAGGCTCTGATATCAATAAAATCTTGTCACGCCTGCTTCCCAAAATATCTGATGGCAGGGATGCGACGAGAGTCGGCGACACATATACATCAGAAAAATACCCCACGTATATGCGCTAAGCCTCAGTACTAGGAATATACATAATATACACAATATAAATCCATCTTAAATAAATACAAGAATATCTGCAAAAAGGGGTCAGTAATCATGGTAGATATGAGAACAAGAATAAATAAGAAAATATAGACAAATTAATAAAAATACATATGAATCGTAAAGGTGGCGGGTCTTCTATTGATATCTCGTGAAACACCAAATACTACGAAATCTTTGAGCTCCAACCTGAGGAAGCAATGTCAGTGTCGTCAAAAACTGACCTAGTGAGCGATAAAATGAGGGAAGCATTAATATATATGCGATAATAGCCTATAATAATGATAATATATAATACATGTTTAAATAATAATAATACAATATATCTATAATTACAATCGACATATCTTACAATCATCATCCGAAAGAGAGCTCAACTGTAGCAACACCTTATCCTCGTCCTTGATCACTTCACCCACATTAGCTAGGTCTGCAAGAAACTTCGTGTAGTTGTTCATGTGCTCACCGATGGAAATCCCCTTTTTCAAGTGGAAGATATGAAGCCTTCTCTTGAAATACAAGCAGTTCTCAATACTTTTCGTCAAATACTTGCTCGCTAGGATCTCTCAGATCTTCCTTGCGTAAGTTTCTCTCATCACATGATACTTAATATCCTGTGTTAGACAAGATCTAATGACACCACAGGCCATCCGATTCATCTTATCTCAATCCTTCTCCGAGATCTCCTCTAGTTTCTTCTCAAATCAAAAAGAGTCTTCCAAATTTATTGTAGTTAGTGCATCCATCACCTCGCATTTTCACCTATCAAATTTGTTTGTACCATCGAACTTCACTACATCGATCTTCGATTAGTGAATATTAACAGTCTTCACCGTTGATTGATTACTATCGGTTATATCCTCAAGAAAATCAAAACAAACTATGCAGAAAACCAACAAAAACTAGATTCAAATAGATAAAGATCGAAACTTTACCTCCAAGTGAAACCCTAGACGAGTTTCTGAACGATCTACTCCACCAAATGAACTTCCCATGAACTTGGAAAGTTTTGATACCAATTGTTGTTACCTCCAAAGGTTCAGAGCCACGATCAGAGTTGCCGAGAACAATCACAAAAGCAAGAATAGAGAACAAACGTAGAGAACACAAGATTTAATGAGGTTCGATAATTTGCCTACATCGTAGGGGCAGTAAGGAGAGAGATCTAATTAATCAGATAACTAATACATATTACAAATAAGGGTACAACACCCCTCAATATATATCCAGAGAATCCACGAAGAAAAAGAATCCGAAACTTCTGAAATCGGATCAGAAACAAAATCAGAATCTAAATAGGAAATATCAACTGTCGGTTGACCATCCCTAATGACGGTGCATCTCCATTTATAGAGAAAAACTAGGATTATAAGTGTGAAGTCCCAAACTACCCTTGACAGCTGTCCAACATATTCAAGTTGCTTTTCATCTCGAAGTCACTTTCGTACTGCTTCTCCGAATCCTGATCCTAATGGTTCCTAACCTACCATATCTATGTTACCTCTGAATAGATAGGATTCCTAGATCAAATTCACTCCTTTTGAATCCCTGTTATGTCCGTATGACCTTTGAACAATAGATTTCTATCTTTGTGGTACCTAGTTATATCCGTAAGATCACTAAACAGATAAAGTTCATCCTAATCCCTGCCATGTTAATGATTACCTCTAAACAGTGGATTCTTTTTATGACTCAAGTTGTTATATCTGTAAAATCGCTGAACAGACGAGTTGACTCAAGCTGTTATATCTGTAAGATCACTGAACAGGCGAGTCCATAACCTAATTATTTACTCCATCCAGGGTAGGTATTTTCGTTGTCAAGTTAATGATTACCTCTGAATGGCAAATTTATGAGTCCAATGACTCCATGTCAATTATGTCCAGCTTGTCACCTCTCAACTGACGGGTGCACAGATCTCACTCTTAGTCCATTGCGGACTCCTTTGGTTTTTATGTTAATGATTACCTCTGAGCAGACAGGTTACGACCCTGATAACACTTAGTCGGTTATGTCCAGTTAATCACCTCTGAATCTACGAGTGCCCAAATCTGACCCACCTTTTTAGTCCTTTATGGACTTTCATCATTTTTATGTCCATATTACCTCTGAACAAATAATTCTTATTCTAGTAATTTCTAATTTGTCATATCCATATTATCTCTGATCAAACAGATCTCTAGACCCAATTTACCCTCTTCTATCCCCAGGAGAGTTATTTCGATTTATTGGGATAATATCTCACTCCTAATAGTATACTCTTCATTGATTCTCTCATGTTTCTTTAAACCTCTGAGTAGGTTCAGTCACACCCTCAACTCTTCCGGGAGCTTACCCTCTTATTAGTTCTTTCAGACAAACAAACTAAACTTTCCTTTATAAGAAGTTTAAATTCCTATGGGTAATAAGAAAAGCAAAATGGGCAGAAGATTACAAAGAGAACAAACATGCCAAACAAGTCATTGATCAAAAGAAAATCTTTATTGATTCAAAAAAAAAAAGATACAATAGCTGTTACATCATATTTGTCTCTCATATGATTGGATTTTAACGTCAAGAGCAGACAACTTATTCTTCCTATTTTCTTTGGCCCTGAGGACAGCTTGTGGCCTCATCTCATGTCTGTTAAAGACAACCACCTTTGCCAAGCAAGATTGGATATTATCCAACAGTCAGCTGCTCCAGCTGGGTAATTTCGCTTTACACACTGGCTTGACCTTCGACAAAAGGGCATTGGCTCTCGTAATCATCTGGCATGCATTCTCGATCTGGTCATTGGCAAAAGCAAGCGCCTGATTCGAGTTTCAATTACAGCAACAACCTCGCCTTCCTCAGCCTCCAGAGATAAAAGAGGGAAAATCCTAAAAGACGAAGGAGGCGAAGAGTTCTCTGGAAAAAAGATTGTTAAGTCTTTAAGAGAAGATACTTCTCTAAAGTGCAACCAACTGACTATTTATAGACATCATTGCCTAGTCTCGCCTCCTCATAAGGAGTGCAGGTTGTCATTTCAAGAAATTGAAACAAAAAAGGAGGGTAGCCTCTTGCGGTGAGGCTAATAGCTTCGCCA
This sequence comes from Agave tequilana, assembly GCA_038442645.1. Classification (NCBI taxonomy): domain Eukaryota; kingdom Viridiplantae; phylum Streptophyta; class Magnoliopsida; order Asparagales; family Asparagaceae; genus Agave; species Agave tequilana. The sequence continues at coordinate 82,742 of JAVJIF010001036.1, read as the reverse complement.
TGACATAGCCTCGCATAGGCTAGCTTCGCCTCGCAGGCAAGCTGCTACAGCTTTACCTTTGCTAGATTCATAGCTATGCCTAGGCTAGCTTCTTCAGTTTTTTAGCCTCATAAAGTTGGCTATCTGGCTCACAAATGCAATTATGTCTAATCTAATTGACTTTCTCATCCATTCAATGGATAACCAAAAATATCAAAACGACTTATCAACAGTCAAATTTGACCTAAGCAATGTCAAATTTTAGATGATGAGCTATAAATTCAAAGATTTCAAAATTTGAACCAGCCTATTACGGATCTTCAAAACTTTGAAGAGAGATTTGTTGACACTTTTAAAAAGACAAACTCCCAGACAGCTCTTCAACTAGTCTGAATGATGTCTAACTTATCAACACTTTCAAAAGACAAGTCACGGAGAAGCTGACAATCAGTCCCTTTTTACCCAGCCCATACCCATCCCGATGGATAGAGCAGTCATTTAGACCCTACTGATCCAGTTAAGCAGTTAGTAGGCCAAGCATCACCTTTGAACATGCCTAGGTGATTACTCATTAATTTTGCATATTTACGCTATATTCAAATATTTATTTTAAATAAAACTCTTCTATTTAACTCCCTATTTGTTATTAGTGTGTAGGTTACTTATTTAGTGTTTAAGGAGAAGAAAAACCCAAAAAGGCCAAGGATCCTAATTAAAATCGGAGTCAAAATTAATTATTTTTCAAGTCAAGAGAAGAAACGAATATTTTCAGAATATTCACTTTCCAAATCACAGTTCTGAGGATATATCTTTAGATGACTGGACGAGGCAAAATTGCAGAAGAAAACGCTGAAATACACTTAGAGGGGGTAAATAGGTGTTTTGCTAATCAAATGCAATTTTAAAACTACTTATGATGAATTATGTAAACGTTCACTCAAAATAAGAATTGAAGCTGAATTCCCCATAAAGGGCTCTAGAACTTTTCCTCTTTGATTCTTCTAGATAATGAGTTGAGGTGCTCAATTGCCTCCTTGTTGAGATGAGTATAAACTAATAATGAAAATGATGGAATGAAAAGCAATTATACAATGCAAGATGAACAATTACATAAGTATGAATATTGAAAAGTAATAGAGAGTAAGACACAAGCAATCACAGACACAAAGGAATTATTTCGAGGTTCGAGCCATCACTCTACGTCCCCGTCTTTACCACGATAAATGATTTCACTATCCTTTAAGAGATCTTCCATAAAGCGACCTTACACAAATAAATTACAACTTGGTCTACACAACATCGGAGCACACAACTCCACCAACTCAACTCTCTACACAAGTAGCACAAAGCCAATTGAGGTTACAAAACTCTTGGTGATCCAACAAGATCACAAATACTCTCTCTTATAACTTCCTAAAGAGTAGAATATGAAGTGTAGTTTAAGAAGTTAAGTGAGAGAAGAAATTCAGTTAGAAAGAATAGAAAAGTTTTAAAACCAACTGAAAATAGCTTTAGAAAGAAAGAACTTGAAGATTGGAAGATAGAAAACTTTTCTCTTTTGAAACAAACTTGATAACTTGTGAACTTGTGTTATCTTCTTGTTTTTTGAAACTGAAACCAATGACCCATATATATAGGCAATGAATAAATATAATTTGCTAATCATACCAGGTCATTTGGGGTGTATTTAGATACTTGAAAACCAAAAAAGCCTGTTAGAATCCACTAAAAACAAAACAGATCCAAAAATTAGCAGTTATAGCCAACTGGCAGGCTGTCGGTCGACCACCGATAACTCACCCAGAAAAGAGTCATTGGCTTCGGTCGACCAGCCCGGTCGACCACCCTTTAGTTCAAAGGAAAAATTAAAAGGTCGGTCACTGGACCGGTCGACCGACCCTGTTGACACTCGAAAAAGACAGAGCTCCCCATTCATTTTTAGCCGGTCTGAATAACGTCTAACTAATTGACATCTATAAAAGATAAGTCGAAGACAAGCTAATGACCAGAGGCAAGGCAACAACATGAAAATTACTAATCCAGTAAAGCAGATAGTAAGTCAAATTTACCTTTGAAGAAGACTTGAGCAGGCCTAGAGACACTAAGTTAGCTCAGTACTTAGTCTCATATATGCCCAAGAGATGAGCAATCTTGCTTAGCTTCGCAAGATTCCATCATAGTTCTACCATGGGCTAACTTATAGCTTCGTCCTAGGGTTTTTCATAACTCCGCAGAAAGCTAGCTAATAGCTTCGCTAGACGCTCTATGGAGCCACGCGAAAAACAAGCTAACTTATAGCTTCGCTGAGAGTTTACTCCTAGCTTCGCCAAAAGCTTCCCTTAGCTCCGCTACGAGCTTATTGGATTAGCCCCGCTGCGGGTTTTTTATGATCACCTTTGACCAATCAAATCTCCATATGAGATCATGTTGATTGAAATCAAATTTGACAGTTACTTGCCAAGATCTTTTGACTCTCCCAATCACGTGAAAAGATCAGGGGAGATCTCTCAATTAACTAGAGTATCCCTCATTTAGCGGAGCGAATTAAGGAATTAGCGCTACATGCTATTCCTAACTTCGCAGCAACTATTTCTAGTCTAGCAACAAGGCTGCTTTTTAGATGCAAAACAGATTGACTCAATCTATTTCTAGATTTTCTGGGCGATTATACCCCTGTTCTCCCTATAAATAGCCTATCAGAGGCACACAAGCAGGGGGAGACATGCAAGGATAGAGAGGGAATTGGCTCGAGAAGCAGCAAGAGGGCTCTACCGATCCTCTGTTCTCCGATTCCCGAACCAAGCGAGAAGGGAGTCCTATTAGGAGTCAGTTCGATCATCTGATCGATCGCATCGTCAAAGGGATAAAGTGATCGCGTGCCGAACAGATTCCTACCGGCACATTTTCTCAGAAATCTCAGAGGAGATCTACCTGTAATTTTCTTTTCAATTACTTATAATTTAGCTCTTCGACATTTTTTGTATGTTTTCCTCTTTGCAAAATCAATGGAAAACAGACCCTAACCGAGAGTTAGGATCTCTCAGTCGGTCGACCGATCGGTCGACCGCAAGGGTTAACGATTGACTGGTCGGTCAACCGACAACGTGCACAAATGTGCACGCCCCTTGGCCAAAGGCCCGGTCGATGGAGCGGTCGGCCATTTTGGCCTGAAATGGGCACCGGTCGACTGTCTGGTTGACCGACTTGGCCTGAAACAGCTTTTATAAAAAAAATTAGTTTCAAATATTTTCTAAATATTTTGTATTAGTTCATGAGTAATGTAGTAATGTATAGATGATGAAATACATGTTCTAAACTTGTTATAAAATTTTAGAAAAATTATGAGACATATATCAAACCCAAACATGTAAAATACCAATACTATCAAAACTTGTATTTTCGAAATTGTATATTTTGTGTGTAACTCTTGAGCATCAAAACTATATTCTACATTTTAACAAACTAATATCTTATAAGACTCTAATTGACTACAAGATCTTCAACCGGGCTTCTCCATTAGTGACGTTGAGTGCTTTGAGCTATAATCCCGTATTTGAATCTTCTTGAGTTTTCAACACCTTCCTTTAAGGAAAAAACTCCTTGAATCCTTAAAATCCTGAAATATACTTAAATACTTGAACTTAATTAGTATTAAATAATCACATATGTTTTGTAATCATCAAAATCATAAAACTGGGTGATTGTAACCATGGGTCAGCACTCTCCCCCTTTTTGATGATGACAAAACATATAAGTTATTTAAGATAAAAGATAGAAAGAGCTTGGAGAAGCTCCCCCTCAAATTATACTATCTATCAAGTACAAAAAATATTATGACTTTGAATGAATTTGACAATATAAGCAAGTCACACAATATGCATATATAAAGATGATACCAATTTAGAATAATATGCATATGTAGCCTACCATACTTCCAATCCTCCTTCCTCCAAACAAATATGCAATAATAAAAATAATGAATCATGGCATCACATATAAGTATAGAAATGGATATACATGAAGTTCATAAAATACCAAAATAAGAAACTTAATAACTTACTTAATAACTCAAATATCTCTTCCCCCTTTTGTCATGCATCAAAAAGGGAAAAGACATCATGGCATTAAAGAGTTATTAATTTAAAAAATACATGTATAAAAGATTTAAAAATATATGAAACAATTTCAAAACTTATGAATCCATAATACAAATATTTAACTTACCACAAATGAATGAAAATCTATTATAATCTAGTGCTTTACTAAAAATGTCCGCAAGTTAAAAATCGGTGGAAACATAATCAATTTCAATATCGTCTTTCTCATAGTGATCTCTAAGAAAATGATATTAAATATTGATGTGCTTGGTCTTGCTATGTTGATTTGCATTTTTTGTCATATGAATGGTGCTAGTATTATCACAAAATATTTTAATATGATCATAATGCAAATCATAGTCAAGAAGAGTATGTTTCATCCAAAGGACTTGTGCACAATAAGCCCCGGCCATAACATACTCTGCCTCGGTGGATGAGAGGGCTACAGAATTTTGTTTCTTAGAAGACCACGAAACAAGACAATTTCTTAGAAATTGACAAGTACCATTAGTGCTCTTCTTATACACTCTACAACCGGTATATTCGGCATCTGAATAACTCATCATAGGAAATTATCTGATTTTCAGATACCACAAGTCCATTCTAATAGTGCCCTTAAGATATCTAATAATGCGTTTTACCACAATTAAGTGAGACTCTTTATGACAAGATTGAAATCTAGCACATAAATATACATTAAACATAATATCCAGCCTACTAACCGTCAAATAAAATAAACTGCCAATCATGTTTCTATAAAGTTTAATATCTATATTTATATCTTGTTCATCCTTGTCAAGCTTTGTAGTAGTGGCCATGGGAGTCTTACTTAGCTTTGCATCTTCAAGTTCAAATCTCTTGATGAATTCTCTTGTGCATTTGGCTTGATTAATGAGAATTTTATCACTTTTTTGCTTGATTTGGAGTCTAAGGAAGTAGTTTAGCTCACCCATCATAGACATCTCAAACTCGTTCTTCATGCATGATTCAAATTATTTACAAAGCTTTTTATTAGTGGATCCAAAAATAATGTCATCGACATAAATTTGAACAATTAGGATATCACTATCTACATGTTTTTTAAACAAAGTGGTGTCAACTTTACCCTTAACAAAATCATTTGAAATTAAAAAAATTGAAAACCTTTCATACCAAGCTCTTGGAGCTTGTTTTAAACCATATAAAATTTTATCAAGTTTGTAAATAAAATCCGGACACTAAGATCAACAAACTCGGGGGTTTGTTCAACATACACTTACTGTTCTATAAAACTATTTTAAAACGCACTATTGACATCCATTTAAAAATGTTTGAAATCTTTAAAAGAAGCAAAGACAAGTGTCATATGTATGGCTTCAAGTCGTGCTATGGGTGCAAAGATTTTCTCAAAATCGATATCTTTGATTTGGGTGTAACCTTGGGCCACTAACCTTCTTTATTTCTAATAACATTTCCTGACTCATTCAACTTATTCCTAAAGATCCATTTAGTATCAATAGTTGTTCTATCATGAGGTCTACGAATAAGATACCAAACTTGGTTGCGCTCAAATTGATTGAGCTCTTCTTGCATTACAAGCAACCAATATGAATCGGCCTTGGCTTTGAGAATGTTTTGGGCTCAATGTGTAAAATAAAAGCAAAATGCCCACATAAATCATGAAGTTGGGATCGAGTAGTTACCCCCTTTGATACATCACCTATGATGAAGTCCTTGGGATGATTTGAAGAAAATCTCCAATCCTTTGAAAGTGACTGTGTTTCCTCTACTTCAAGCTCTTGAACTTCATCTTATTCATCAATTTTTGACTTTTCTTCTTCTATAGGTGAGTCTTTCAATGTTATCTTCTCCATGTCTTCACCTACAGAATCAATCTCTACAACATTCATCACAAAAAAATGTTAGATTCCTCAAACTTGACATGTGTAGATTCTTCAATAGTCAAAGTAAATCTATTGGAAACTCTATAGGCCTTACTAGTATTTGAGTACCCAAAAAATATGGCTTCATAAGATTTGGCATCAAAATTCCCTAAATTATCTTTAGTGTTTAAATCAAAACATTTACAACCAAAAACTTTAAAATAAGAAACACTAGGTTTTCTTAAATAGTAAATTTCAAATGAAGTTTTAGAAGTACTTTTAAAAAAAATAATTTCTATTTGAGATGTAACAGCATGTTTACAGCCTCGGCCCATAAGTATTGAGGGAGTTCGTATTCATTTATCATTCTCCTAACTATTTCTTGAAGAGTACGATTCTTCTTTCCACCAACTCCATTTTGTTATGGAGTTCTAAGACATAATAGTTCATGTTTGATTCCATGTTCTTCACAATAAGTGATAAATGAATGGTAAATGAATTCACCACCTCTATCATTTCTTATGCGTAAAATCAGATAATCTTTTTCTTTTTCAACTCTTTTTCTAAACACTTGAAAATGCGAAAGGGCTTAATCTGTATGTTCTAAAAATAAAACTCATGTAAAATGAGAAAAATCATCAACCAAATAAAAAACAAAGCGATTTTCACTTAGACTTTTTATTTTGTTGGACCAAATAAATCTATGTAGATTAACTCTAAAGGTCTTGATGTCATGATATCCTTGATAGTTTTGAATGAGGATTTAGTTTGTTTTCCAAGTTGGCACGTATCGCAAATTCGGTCCTTTTCAAATAAGAAATATCTTTCACCACTTTCTTATTGTTAACCCTAGATAGATGGTTAAACGAGACATGGTCTAATCTCCTATGCCATAACCAATAGTCTTCATTAAAAGCATTTAAACATGTAGTATTATATTGTAAATTTGACATACTAATCATGTACACATTATTTCACGAAAATCGAAAAGCACACATGCATTGGTTTGTTTAGCTAAAATATTGCAAGCTAAATCATCAAAAATCACTTTTAAATCTCGATCACAAAGTTGACTAATACTCAAGAGGTTATACTTGAGACATCAACTAAAACAACATTTTCAATTAAAGAAGATGAACCAATTTTAATGTTACCTATACCAATAATTTTCCCTTTGGAATCATCTCTGAAAGTGACGGTGACACCTTTATGGTACCTTGATAAGGTTACAAAATTGTTGATATCCCAACTCATATACCTTGAGCAACCGCTATCAAGATACTGCCGTTCCCTACATCTTGGAGCCTTGGTGTGTACCTACATCAAGTAACGAATTGATTGATTTTGATACCCAATTTTTTTGGATCCTATAAAGTTTGCTTTTCAAACCCAAATATAATCATTAGATGCATTAATTTTATCAAAGCAAGATTTGGTTAAGTGACCTTTTCAGCCACAATAAGTGCATGAATAAACTCTACCATATATAAAGGCATGATGGGAGTGTGGGGTGTGAACATGTTTGGTGTGTGTAGTATGTCTAGCATGATGTGTCTGTAAATATTGTGATTTAGGAGTGTGGCTATGTGTTGTATGATGAGCATGTGTAGTATGAACATGTTTCTTTGGAGTATATTTCTTAGGAAACTTGTCTCCAACCTAACTTTATCAAACTCACATTTCTTTAACACTTCTCCTAAAGAGTTAATTTTATCTTTTAAAATAGAAATCTCATTTTTATCAATTAATGAAAATTTTATTTTATATAAAATTTTATATACATCAAAATCTTTTTGTGTGGATATGAGCGTGGAAGATAAATCATCTTATTCTTTTGAAAGTATAACAATTTTATTTTGAAGGGCTTAATTTTTTCATTTTTAAATACTTCTTTTTAAGAAAATTATAGTTGTTTGACAACTCTTCAAATGCCTCACCCAACTCATCATTGTTAATTCACAATCATCAAGTGAGGGTTCGGATGTTACGTTAGGTGTGTTATCATTAGCCATGAAACACATGTGTCTCGTATTCACTCCTTCATCAGTTCACCCTCCGAGTCTCGCGTAGCTTTAAAGCCTTCTTTTTGTAGGGCATTTTGAAAGTTGAAGGTTTGATTTCCAGATAATCCGCAATTATGTGGCCCGACTTCCAGCAATTGAAGCATATGACCTTCTTGTCTTCTTTTCCTTGCCATATTCTTTTATTGTTAAACTTGGTCTTGTTGTACATCCTCCTTACATTTTTCACTAGGAGGAAGAATTCTTCATCATCCTCTTCTTCATCATCATCGTCGGAGATGGTGGGAGTGGATTTGAAAGCGATCATCTTTTTTTTTTGTGGGGCCATCTCTTCCCTTGTCTTCCTCTCCATTTCATGGGTCTTAATGTTTCCTATAAGACCGATGAGCTCCATCTCTTCTTTGCAGTTTAGCTCCTTCAATGCAGTAGTTTTGACTTCCCATGAGGATGGAATGCACGAATGGTCTTCCTTACTTTTTGATCATTATCAATGACATCACCTAAATAAGTAAGACCGTTAGTTATTTTAGTACATCTTGTTACCATGTCATCAATGGTGTCATTATCATGCATGATGAATTTTTTACATTGAGAACACAAGAGATCAATTTTTGCTCTCTTGACTTGTGACGTTCTCTCGTGTGTCACTACTAGGTGTGTCCAAATCTCATAGGCAGATTTGTAATGGATGACCTTAGCAATATTGTCATCGTTAAAAACTTGAAGTAAGGCATAGTGTGCCTTAGCATTTGCATCAAACTCCTTAGTGAAAATGTCAGACCAAGTGTCCTCTTCACCAATGGGTATACTAAAGGGTTTAGTTGCCGCTTTTGCAACTCGGCTTCCTAAGGATTATAAAAAATACGGTCATCTTAACTTTTCATATAGGAAAGTTAAGGCCATCAAACTTGGAAGGGGTCTTAATACCTTCGGTCATTTTTACTAAAGTGGATGAAAATGAAATTGTGAAAGAAGTGATTAGCAATTATGATATCTCTAAGAATGTTAAGCCCAAATATAGAGATCAAGGCTCTGATACCAATTGAAATACACCTAGAGGAGGGTGAATATGTGTTTTGCTAATCAAATACAAGTTTAAAACTACTTATGATGAATTATGCAAACGGTTACTCAAAACAAGAATTGAAGCCGAATTTCCACGAAAGGCTCTAGAACTTCTCCTCTTTGATTCCTCTAGAAAATGAGTTGAGGTGCTCAATTGCTTCCTTATTGAGATGAGTATAAACCGATAATGAAAGTGATAAAATGAAAAGCAATTATAGAATATAAGATGAACAATTACACAAGTATGAATAATGAAAAGCAATAGAGAGCAAGACACAAGAAATCGCAAACATAAAAAAAATACACAAAAAATTATTCTGAGATTCGAGCCACCGCTCTACGTCCCCGCCTTTACCACTGTGAAGGATTTCACTATTCTCTAAGAGATCTTCCACAAAGGAACTTTACACATAGGAATTACAATTTGGTCTACATAAGACCGGAGTACACAACTCCACTAACTCAACCTCTGCACAAGAGGTAGCACAAAGTCAATTAAGGTTACAAAGTTCTTCGTGATCCAACAAGATCACAAACACACTCTCTGACAACTTCCTAAAAATTAGAATATTAAGTGCAGATCAAGAATTAAGTGAGAGAAGAAATTCAGTTAGAAAGAATAGAAGAGCTTTAAAACCAACTGAAAATAGAAAGAAAGAACGTGAAGATTGGAAGTTAGAAAAACTTTTCTCTTTTGAAACAAACTTGAAAACTTGTAAACTTGAGTTATCTTCTTATTTTTTTGAAACCAAAACCAATGACCATATATATTGCAATAAATAAATATCATTTGTTAATCATACCAGGTTATTTGGGGTGTGTTTAGACAATAAGAAACCAAAAATGCTCGTTGGAATTCACTAAAAACAAAACGGATCTAAAAACTAGCCGTTATAGCCAAATTGGCAGGCTGTCGATCGACCGGCCGGTCGACCGATAGCTTATCCAAAAAAGAGCCATTGGCTCCGGTCGATCGCCCTTTAGTTCAAAGGGGAAGTCGAAAGGTCGGTCGACCGGTTAGTTCAAAGGGAAAAATCAAAAGGTCGACCGACCGACCCAAACTGAGAGTTAGGGTCTCTCAGTCGGTCAACCGATTGGTCGACCGCAAGGGTTAGCGGTCGACCGGTCGGTCGAACGATAACGTGCAAAAATGTGCACGCGCCTTATCCAAAGGTGTGGGCGACCGAGCAGTCGACCGTTTTGGCCTAAAATGGACTGGTCGACCGTCCGTCGACTGACTTAGCCTGAAACAGTTTTTATGAAAACTTTTGAGTTTCAAATATTTTTCTAAATATTTTGTATTAGTTTATGAGTAATGTAGCATTGTATAGGTGATGAAATACATATTCTAAACTTATTATAAAATTTTAAAAAAATTATAAGACATGTATCAAAACTAAACATGCAAAATATCAAAACTTGTATTTTTTTGAAATCGTGTATTTTGTGTGTGTAACTTCTTGAGCATCATAACTATATTCTATACTTTAATATTAATATCTCACAAGACTCTAGGTAACTACAAGATTTTCACCCGGGCTTCTTTATTAGCGACGTTGAGTGCTTTGAGCTTTAATCCCGTATTTGAATCTTCTTGAGTTTCAACACCTTCCTTTAAAGGAAAAAACTCCTTGAATCCTTAGAGCCCTGAAATATACTTAAACACTTGAACTTAATTAGTACTAAATAATCACATATGTTTTGTTATTATCAAAACTATAAAACTGGGTGATTGTAACCTTGGGCCAACAAACACAACGTAATCAGAGCAGAAATTGTCGCATTTTCTCCTGGATTGCCACGGAAACGCAGCAGTCTTGCGTTGGTTGGCTTCACGTTTGGTTTCCGACTCTGATTCTTCATATCCCTAGGCTCTCTTATAAATAACCTATTGGAGGAGTGACAGAAAGATATCTATGCAAAGATCAAAACTAAGGTTTAGTTTAGTTTAGATTTTTCATTTTTTTCTTTTATTTCTTTGTAATTTGGATTATAAAGATTCATAAGAGAGAGAGAGAGAGAGTGAATTCAAGGGTGACAATTGATGTAAGTTCCTCCTTTCTTTTATTGTTCTTTATCTAATAGAAAATTGCTTTTACTTTATTTTTGTGTATTTTTTCTTCATGATGTAAGTTTATTAACCTTCTATATTATTTTCTTCTCTTTTGATTTTTAAATCCATTGAATCTTATAGCTTCGGAATAGCCTTGACATTGCAAGAGCCACTGATAGCTCATGATGATGGATTTTTTCTTTCTCTTCATGCTTGCTCTTTTAGTTTTGATGATATAATGTGGATGGAAATCAAGTTTCTTCTTATGGGTTATATGTTGATTGCCTTAAATTCAAAGTGAATCATCTCCAAAGATCTAAAGTTAGACAATTATCTGAAGAGGTAAGTAATCTGGTTGGAACACTTAGTAGATTTTATTCATGAATTTTCTTTATTTTAATTCTCTTTTAAAAATCAAAAAAACTTATCCTTTTTATTTCTTCTTTCTACTTCCTCTTCTAACTTAACATTGTTTTCTTTTTATCTGTTTTAAAACAAAGAAGAATAATTTAATCAATTTAGTAATTTAAAATATAATAGGTTGTCATTGCCTAACTTCGCTTAAAGCTTAGAAAAGCTCTGTTGAGAGCTAAGGCATAGCTTCACCAGAAACTTGGCATAGCTCCATTGAGAGTTAACTTTTATATAGCTCCGTTGAGAGCTAACTTTTAGCTTCATCTGACGCTTGATATAACTCTGTTGAGAGCTAACTCTTAACTTCTTCTGAAGCTTCCCATAACTCCGCTGAGAGCTGACTCTGCGTTTCGCCTGAAACTAACTTAGCTTTACCTGAAGCTTTATTTAGCTCCACTGTGAGCTAACTTCGTATAGTCTCGCACAGGCTAGCTTCGCCACAAGTAAAGCTCCAGGTCATTTTAACCATTTTAATAAGCAGGATTAGTGGGCTAACCCTCACTACTTTAGTAGGGTTAATGCCACTTTAAGGGGGCGGTTACACCTGTCCACTACGTCTCACATTAAGTGAAGAAAATTAGGCCAGAAAGACTGTCATAGGCTCGCGCAGAACTTATGTAGCCTCGTATAAAGCATTTCATTTTAGGCTTGCATAGAGCCTATTTTTAGTCTCTCATGCGAGGCTAACAAGGCTGTTTTCAGCTTTTACTGATTTTTAGGAGACAATTATTCCTATGAGGCCTATAAATAGCCCATTAGCAAGCTAGGCTAAGGCCACACACACACACACACACACACACACACACAGAGAGAGAGAGGGGGAGAGAGAGAGCAAAAAGCTCAATAGCCAAGAGATAGGCATTGAGAAGAGAATTTCTCTCTAACTTTCACGAACTCAGAAAATACTCTCTCATTCTTCAAGAATAATCTTAAGATGCAAATATCCAAATCTTCTATTCTCAAGAAATCTCTGGAACTAAGCGAGAAGAAATTCTTAGTAAAAGACTCTAAGACTGATTGCTCGCATCGTCAAAGGGACAAAGTGATCGCGTACTGACCAGACTCCTACCAGCACGCTTTTTCAAAAAATCCTCGTAGAGAATTCTTGTAATTTTCTCTTTTACTTGTAATTTTTTTACAATTTTTATAAGTTTTCCCCAATTGAAAATAATGGAAAACAAAGGGTAGAAAGATTGAGAGAAGGCAAAAAAAAAAGTACAATAAAGAGGACATGATTAGGGTAAAAATCGTTGCTCGATTTTCTATATAGTATTTTGCGTTGGTTCTTTATTGGAATCAACACGAATAATTTTTCGCGTTGGTTCCAGGCAAGAACCACCGCGGAATATATAGGATTATGCGTCAGTTACGTAAATAACCACGTGGAATGGTTTCTTTTTAATCAAATAAACAAGGAAGCTTCAAATACTCATATTTTTGCAAAATTGCCACCATATTTTGTTTCGCATCTGGTGTGGTTATAACCGACGTAAAATGATGATGTTTTATCCCATTCTGTACTAGTGATGTGACATGAGATTAACAAGTGCATTTTATGCATGAGAGTCGAAATTAATTAATTACTGATGCAGATGGGGCGATTAAACAAATATGCTTATTAATTAATTAAGTATTAAAAATTTACTAACAACTTCAATCAGAAATAATTCCATGTTATGTGGTGCAAGGAAAGTAATATTGAACAGTTGGTCAGCTGTCAAACCCTTGAAAGAGTGTATTTAATTTCTCAGATTAAGTTTACATTATTGAAGATTTCAAATGGTGAATTTTAATGCTCACAAGTTCTATTTTTAATCTGACAAGAAAGGGTCCAACTAATTTGCAACATTAATTTTCAAGCCACATTAGTGTACTCGTTCTATGTAAGGCAAAAATCTTGACTAGTTTGAGTCTGGAATTCAAATTAATCTGGTTAACACAGATATAGAGAGTTAACCTTCAGTTTCCTCGAATCTCTGCTGGACCGGTTGAGTTCAGTTAACACAAACTTGAGAAACTATCTAAGCAATAAGCGGAAGCTCCGCTCTGAAGGGCCAGTTCATGTTTCACCATCCTGTGATAGTGCATTCTTTCCAATGTTGTTTGGGGTCAATCCTTATAACATCTCCTTGAAATCAATAGTTGATTTTTAACCGATTATCGGTCCAATCTTTCAAGAGACCCCAGTATCTGAAGAAGAAGATGACAAAGGTGTCAGACCTTGCGACTGTTGCTGTCAATATGATAAGCTGAGGGAGGAATCTACTACTTTCCCGATGAAAGAGACGATGGTTCATACTCCTTCTTTCAGTTCTCCAGACTCTGACTATAACCTCAGCTTAGGTCAGTTCTGATTGAACAAGAGGGTGCTTCCCAAGGTACTCGCTCTAGGCTAGCAATACCTTCAATTACGAACAACCATCTTCATCAACAGGGGCTATATCCTTGAACCGTTGAGACACCTGTTTCAATGGTCGGATGACGAAGATAAAGTTATGGCTACGCTTCCTCCACCACCATCAGCTCTGTTCAGACAAGGTCGTATCAACCAACATGGTCGATAACAATAACGATGATGATCTTTGTTATTTGGATGGAGGCTTAAGAGCAGGCTTTCAGAGCTTAGCAAGAAACCTTAGACAATATCTAGCGCATGTTGACTTAGTTCATGATAGATCAGAACAATGAGGAGAATTCTGACAACAATGAGCGAGAAGAAGAAAACAGGACTCCAGAGAATAAAAATGCAAAGGAGTTTTCTTCATCTTCAATCAGTGCCAAAGTTATCAAAGGCATCCAAGCTTAGATAGCGTCTTTCAGTCAGCGAGATGAGCTGAAGAAGGTAGGGATGACTCGTCCTTATCCGCTGGAGTGGGATTCAGTCCTGTATCCACTGAAGTTCAAGCCACCTACACTGTATATATATGATGGCAAGAGTCCACCAAACTAGCATATCTATTACTTTCGATCTCGAACTGGCAACATAATAGATAATGATGCTATCATGGCTAGATTATTTATCGGCACTCTCGAGAGGGTAGCCTTTGACTAGTTCGGGAGCTTTCCAATGGCTCCATTAATTCTTAGATTGACTTGAAAATCTAGTTCCTCTCCTGATTCTATGAGGATGATATGGAGGTTACCATGGACAAACTCGTCTCCACGATCCAGAAAGGAAGAGAATATGTAAGGGACTACATAGAGAGGTTCTACAACCTTTTCTTTATATGCCCTGCAGGTATGTCATGTCCTATGTTACTGCAAACATGTAAGCACAACTTTCTCTACAAAGTAAGAGTTCGTATGAGAGCCATCAAGGCTCACATATGGAAAAAGCTTGTTAAACAAGCTGAAATACCTAAAAAATCGGCTAAGAAGTTTGAACCCTTTGTTCTCAAGAACAGATGGGGAGTCAACAACAAGAGATGTGATGCAACCCAATCTTTTCAAGCCAAAGGGAAAAAAAACTATGGTTGTAGAATTGTCCAGAGAAACTCCAACAAGGTCGAAAAGGAGTAGCCCCAACAACAACCCAAGTTCAAATTTTCTTAGAAACAATACTCTTTTAAGGATGAGCAGGTGGTGATAATATTCTACTTGCTTAACAGAGATAACAAGCTCAAGTTACCAGAAGTTCGGCAACCCGATGAAGTTGGACATATAAACGATCCCAACTACTGTCTCTTCTAAAGGATGGTTCACATCCTACCAGCGGATGCTTTGCCCTCAAGGATAAGATTCAAGCGCTGAATGAAGCAGGTGTTCTGACTCTGAAATCCAGGCCCTGAAGGCAAAATAGTTGTTGGAGTGGGGTGGTGTTTGCCTAGCCGGACAACCATGTTCTCCCTTGTGCCTTCTCATTAACAGAACTTTGTTCCAATAATGTGGCCGAGTACAATGCCCTGCATATTGGCCTCCAACTTGTTGCCAAATAGGGGTACAATAACTTAAAGTCTACGTAGACTCCAAATTGATTGTTAATCAAATCAAGAGAGACTATGAGGTTCGTCATGAGAACTTAATACATTAGCACCATGCAGCCATTAAGTTGGCTAACACTTTTAATGGCTTTTATATCAGCCATGTGTCTCACCTTCAAAACACGAAGCAGATGCTCTAGCTGTACTAGCGGCTATATTGGCTTTACTGGCTGACACTAGCTACCATCTTGCAATAGCTATTCAACTCTTCTGTCTGAAATACAGTTTAGAGGTCAGCAAAGTTCATATGATCTCAACAAACTTCGAACCTAGAGACTGACGATCCCCGTTGGATGGCATATTACCCGATAATCCAAAGGAAGTGGCTTGCGTTCGATGAAGATCTCCTCGCTTCTACTATGCAAGACAGTGTAAGGCTTGTTAAATCCTTGCGGATATCATCCACCAATTCCTGGAGATGCTCTATCCCACAATTGCTTCATGCCAATCGATGTTATAGGACCCATCAGTCCTCCATCAACTAAAGATCATCGGTTCATTCTTGCAATAATCAATTACTTCTCAAATAGGCGGAAGCCATACCGCTCGCAGAAGTTAAGACCATTAAATGCGATTAACTTCATCAAACACCACGTCATCCATCGATTTGGTGTTCCCAGGAGGATCATCCATTACAATGATTCTCAATTTGTAAGCCAATCATTTTTTTGGTTCTACGATAAATACTGAATTCAGAATGTGGCTTTAACTGCATACAATTCCGCTGCTAAGGGTTGGCAGAGGCATTCAACAAGACCATCATCAAGCTCCTCAAAAAAATTATTTTTTTAAGAAAACTAGTCTGGAATGACAAGCTCAGCGAATGTCTTTGGTCTACCGAACAATGATCCACTACAGGCAATATATCTTTTTCTCTAGTCTATGGGTGTGAAGCAGTCATACCCCTAGAGATATAAATACCGTCACTCCGTGTTGCCTTAGCAACCAAGATAACAGATAAAGATACCGATCGGCTACATCTCCAAGAACTAGAGGCACTAGATGAGAGCAGCTATAAGCTCAATAATGCATCAAATTATATCAAGCTCGGATCTCAAAGGCTTCAATAAAAAGGCCAAAGAGAGAGTTTTCCAGAAGGGAGACTTGGTCTTAGCTGTCGGCGACCATGATCATGACACACAAGACCAAAGACAAGTTCCAACCTAAGTGAGAAGAAGCCTTTTATAATAGAAACAGTCTACTCAAATGGAGCTTATTGTTAGCCCAAAGGCCCATCACTCTAGTTTTGATGATGATCAACTCATTTAGTTATGATATTAATGATCTTGTGTTTAATTAGTCTCAGATTTATGATCAAGATCTTAGTTGGTGTGTAGCTTCAAAAAAGGATTTAAAGTCAAGTTTTGGGCAGCAGCACGGTTTGATTCAAGAGCCTATGCATTAAGACCACATCAAGTACTCAAGAGGAGTCTAACTCTTTGGATCAAGTTTAGACCAAGTCAAGAGGATGAGAAGACTTCAAGAGAAGACCTCAAGATCAAGACTTGTGTCTAGGTTTGTTTTTATAAGATTTTATTTTTAGATAAAATGTAAAGGATAGAATAGTTGGTGGATTACTCAAGTTACCATATACACACACACTCTTAATTTAGATGAGTTTTCATAAAGAATTTCATTTTGAAAAAATACCGGTTTGATTTTTGGAGTTTATTATACACATGTGTTTTTAACCAAAACCGTTTTAGAGCTTAATGTCAAAAACATAGATATTTCATCATGTATGTGTAGTGGATTATATCCATACACTCTATGCTTTTAAAGAGTTTAAAATATCTTATTTTTGTATTTGGAGAAGTTTTGGAAAAATCATTTTGGAAAAATACAGTTTTTGTTTTTTAGCTAAAATTTGTAAGTTACAAAAATAGTTCAAGTTGTTTGTAACATATCTTGATTTTGTTCCAATATCTTTATTTATCTAAGTATAATATTGAAACTATTTTTGTAGATTTTTGGTGATTTTATGGAATTTATTTGTGTCAAAATACCAAGTTTTCTTTTCCCAAAAATGTCCTGTCTGGCTTCTGCCGGTCGACCAGGCCGGTCGGCCGAGCTTGGAATCGGTCGACCGGGATGGTCGACCGACGTGCACAGAACGTGCACGCCAGGTCTGCTGGAGGGCCGGTCGACCAACCCGGTCGACCGCCAGAGAGCTTCTGCTCTCTAGAAAGCCCTGGTCGACCGGGCTGGTCGACCGGCAGAGAGCTCTGCTCTCTGTTCCAAGCAGCGGTCGACCGGACCCAACGGTCAGAAATCTGACCATTGGCGGTCGACTGGGCCGGTCGACCGTCAGCCACCAGGGCTGAAAAAATGCCCCAACGGCTAGTTTTTCTAGCCCTATAAAAGGAGGGCTTTTGGGATTGTTTTAATAAGATTTTCAAGTGGGTTTTGAGCCAGTTTTTCCAACTCTATTAGATGTTATCTCCACTTGTTTAAGAGCCAAAATTGCCATATCAAAAGGAGAGATTTTCAAGAGTGTTTTTAAAAGTGATTTTCTTGAGTTTCCTCCACATTTCAATCCTAGATTTCTCACAAAAAACACTTGAGCTATCCATTGCTACATCTACCTATAGGAGTGTTATTGTGAGAGTGTTTATTAGTGATCAAAGTGTTTAGATCACCAAGAGATCTTCCTATTCTTTGAGGAGGCGGACTTGCGGGTTCGCGGTGTTTCGAGTTCGTGTGTGAACTCTTGTTTGAGGTGCGGCCTCGGTGAGCTTGTGGGCTTGTGATGTGTTTGGGATAGAGAGTCTAAGAGTTCTAGTGGGAACTCCTTATAGGTGTTGCGGCACTGAGTGATCCGGTGGGATCGATTTTAGTAGAAATCCTTCATAGTGTTGAAGGCGGGGACGTAGAGCAAGTGTGCTCGAACCTCGAAAGAAATCTCCCGTGTTTGTGATTGCTCTCTCTATCTCTTACTTGTTTATATCTTGCATGCTTATATTGCTTTCATCCTTATATGCTTGATATATTTATGCTCATATTGTTATATGCTTGGGGATTGTTTGTTAACACTTATATTCAACCAAGAGAGCCAACGCGGCGACCTCAACTCTTATTTAGAGGAATCTCAAGGAGTTAGTCCAGAGCCCTTCACGGGAAATCCGACTACACTCTTGTGTTATACGTGGTGTTTAGTTTAATAAGTTTTAATTTCGCATTAATTGACCATTAGATTAGTCATCACCTATTCACCCCCTCTAGGTGATTACAATTGGTATCAGAGCCAAGTGCTCTTGATTTGGATCTTACAACCTAGAGTTAAAGATCCTCATTTATAGCTAATCACAATATTTGTACACACCATGAATTTCATATCACCTCCCACCTTTGACATCCTTAACATCCAAACTTGAAAGGTTAAGATGTTTTTATACCTCAAAGGCCTAGGCATTCATGTTTATCTTGCTACTATTAAAGATTCATATGTTAACAATAGTAAGTATATTGAGGCTAACTCAAAAGCCATTCATGCTTTGAAGAGTACCCTAAACAATGATTATGTATGTAGGGTTGCAAACATTGACTCGGCTTTTATAGTTTTGAACACTATACTCTCCCTCGGCGAACAAGAACAATACTATGCGGGGAGCGACTCGGATGTTGGAAGTGACGCTTCCAATGTATGCTACATGGTCCAAGGGGATAACCCCCTTGAGGTAACTACCGAATCCGATGTAGAAGAGGATGTCGATATGCCTTATAATGAACTAGCATCATTTTGTCAACAACTCTTAGAAAAATATGAATTGATTAAAAGGATAATAAGAATTTGAAAAAGAAATTTGATTGCAGGTTAAAAGAAAATGATTCTTTTAAAAATAAAGTTGCATGCATTGAAAAAGAAAATGAAATTTTGAAAAATGAAAATGTTTCCTTGATTTCTAAATTAATGATCTTGTGAAGGAAATACTTCTTTGAAAAATAAAACTGTTTTGGTGGAAAAACAAAATGAGATTACTTTAAATGAAAACACTTCTTTGAAAAGAAAAATTATTGAAAAAGAAAAAGTAAATATTTCTAAAAAGAAAAAGATTGTTGATCATGCTCTCATGTCACAACCATTAATAAAAATGAAGTTCAATTTTTGAAAAATAAAATAAATTGTTTGAGCTCAACTTTGAACAAATGTGCATTTAATCATAAGAAGTTGAAATCCTTGTTTCAAAAGAAACAAGTTTCCCATGTTCATGCACAACACCCACATCATGCATATGCACATTTTGCACGTCACGATCACGCTCATATACATATGCATCGTAGAGTGTACAAGTGCATACATTGTGGCCGCAAAGGCCATTTAACAAAGTTTTATTTTGATAAGATACATCATATTAATTTTGGTAATAAGAAAAATGTTTGGGTTCCATCAGATGCTAACCCCGTGGACCCAAAGAAAATGGGTACCAAAATCCCCACCTTGTGTATTTAATGTAGGTGCGGGCTCTCACACGACGTGAGAGAGTTGGTGCCTTGATGGTGGATGCACATGGACTTGATGAACACATATATTGATGCACCGCTATCAAGGAGGTTTGGCGGGACGACCACCATGTTTTGGAGATTTGGAGTATAGTTCATGTGTTGGTAACTATCTCTAAAACTCTTAGTTTATTCACATGCTTTTCTTATATGATATTTTTTTTGGCATGTTCATATTTTATTGTTTTGTGCTTCATGTGGTAAATACTAGTTTAAATGTAGTTTTATCAAAACTTGTATTTATACTTGTACAAGTAGTGAGCCACATTTGATTTATATATGTTTGCACTCCATTGCTCATTTGTACTCACTATATGCACATGTATAGCCTGACTTTAATGATTCTCTCATTTACACTGTTTTGCCAATTTCATGTTTTTACTTCATGTATATGCATTTTATTCAAATCTAATAAATATACATGTATACCCCTTGAGTCATTTGCCTTCATGTAATTATATTATGGACTCTTTTTATGTTTGGGATATGTATGCATATTGTTAGTTTTGGATAAAAACATACATATACCTAGAAGTTTGTTTTAAGATGAAAAATGAGTTTTTATGTTTTCATCTTTAATTGAAAAATGAATTTTCATGATTTTTGTTTTGATAAAATGATATTTGTTTTGAGCTTCATTAACTAATTTCATGAAAAATGCTAATTACATGATTCTTGTGCACTCACACTTTATTTGTTTATTCATGACTTTGTTTCATGATTATTTTTGAGCCTTATAGATTCGAGTGTCACTCTTATGTATTTAGTATGTTTCATGATACATATGATTTGGTTTCATATTTTGAAGGATCTTAACTAGTTTTTTCAAAAATTATTTTAACTAGTTATTGTTCTTCATTTGGTAGTGATTTTCAATGCTAAAAATATTTAACACCTATTTTTTAAAACCTCTACCTACCCCTTTATGGGTGGACAAATGGGCGAGTATGTCTGTAAGCTTTATTGAAAAATCCTTATCTTGTGTATATAAAGGGTGGTGGTTATGAGTTATATACTTGATCTACATTGTTATTTTCAATGGTATCTCAATTGATATTTATTTTGTATATACTCATATTTTGTTTTCTATATATGTATGCTTCAATTCAAATAATATCAATTTCTACTGGTATTCTCTTTTCATACATATATATGATTTATTGGTGCTTGATTCTCAAGATATTTACATGATTAAAGCACAAAGTATGTTTATGCTAAGTTTAATTAAAATCTTAAATTTCAATTGATTTCTCAATTGATATTTTTTTATAAGCTTATGCATTATCTTCAATTGTTATTTTTAACAATTGGTATTTTTATTGATATCAAAATGTACAATATGTTTCAATGGTATCTATTGATCTATTTATTTCAATTGGTATCCATGAATATTTATATTGGTATCAAAATATAAAATACTTTCTTCATTGGTATCAAGATTACAATTTGTATCAAAATTTCATTGTTATTTCAATTGATAAAATGTTTCAATTATAATTAAAAACAAAATTTGTAATGATTATTTACAATTGATATCTTAAAATTGATTACTAAGATATCTCAAAATTTGTTTTATTGAAAAAAATTCAAAATTTTGTTTTAATAAGAAATATTAAAAATGTTTTGATTTATATTGTCTATATGCTAGGGAAGCTTAACATCTCTCTACATATAAATTCATGTTGAGTGTATCCTATATTGAGGAGCTTGACAACTCTTCTTTATGCGGTACACGTGTGTAGGGGGAGCTTCACATCTCCTCTTATGCATTGCATATTATGTGTTATGTGAATTAGGACTTGTCATCCCTTCTTCATGTAATACATGTATGTAGGGAAGTTAACTTAGCGTCTTCCTCTTCATGAATGTATATCCATATATCTCTTTATTGATTGATTTGAGTTCACCTCTTTATTGTTTTTTTTATTGTTTCCATTAAAAAGAGGGAAAACATTGTTTTGTGTTTACTTTAACCCCTTTGTTGATGATTGACAAAAAGGGGAGAAGTATTTGAGTATATACGCATGTTTTCCTTGCTTATATATAAAGGGGGAGAAGAATTTTTGTTTATGCATATTACTTTGTTTTGCAAATAGGAGAAAAAGAATTTGATGTGTTTCATGCTTGTTTATGTATGTTTATCTCCTTATATTTGCATACATGTTTCATGTGCTTTATTGCCATATCTTATTGCTTATTTGTTAGGCATGAGTTAAGGGGGAGCTTCCTTGAAGCTTTATTTTAATCCATGCATATATAACTCCATGAGTTTTGTCATCATCAAAAAGGGGGAGATTGTTGGCCCAAAGGCCCATCACTCTAGTTTTGATGATGATCAACTCATGTACTTATGGTACTAATGATCTTGTGTTTAATTAGTCTCAGATTTATGATCAAGATCTTAGTTGGGTGTAGCTTCAACAAAGGATTTAAAGTCAAGTTTTGGAGCTAGCACGGTTTGATTCAAGAGCCTATGCATCAAGACCACATCAAGTACTCAAGAGGAGTCGAGCTCTTTGGATCAAGTTTGGACCAAGTCAAGAGGATGAGAAGACTTCAAGAGAAGACCTTCAAGATCAAGATTGTGTCTAGGTTTGTTTTTATAAGATTTTATTTTAGATAAAATGCAAAGAATAGAATAGTTGGTGGATTGCTCAAGTTACCATATACACACACACTCTTGATTTAGATGAGTTTTCATAAAGAATTTCATTTTGGAAAAATACCAGTTTGATTTTGGAGTTTATTATATACATGTGTTTTTTAACCAAAACCGTTTTAGAGCTTAATGTCAAAAACATAGATATTTCATCATGTATGTGTAGTGGATCATATCCATACACTCTATGCTTTAAAAGAGTTTAAAATATCTTGTTTTTATATTTGGAGAAGTTTTGAAAAAATCCATTTTGAAAAAAATACAGTTTTTGTTTTTTAGCCAAAATTTATAAGTTACAAAAATAGTTCATGTTGTTTATAAACATGTCTTGATTTTTTTCAAACATGTTTGTTTATCCAAGTATAATATTGAAACTATTTTGTAGATTTTTGGTAATTTTATGGGATTTTATTTGTGTCAAAATACCAAGTTTTCTTTTCCAAAAATGTCCTCTCTGGCTTCTGCCGGTTGACCGGGCTTGGAGTCGGTCGACCGGGACGGTCGACCGACGTGCACAGAACGTGCACGCCAGGTCTGCTAGAGGGCCGGTCGACCAGGCCGATCGACCGAGGCTTTCCAGAGAGCAGAAGCTCTCTGGAAAGCCCCGGTCGACCGGGCGGTCGACCGGCAGAGAGCTCTGCTCTCTGTTCCAGGCAGCGGTCGACCGGGCCGGTCGACGAGGCTCCAACGGTCAGAAATCTGACCGTTGGCGGTTGACCGGGCCGGTCGACCTTAGCCGCCAGGGCTGAAAAAATGCCCCTAACGACTAGTTTTTCTAGCCCTATAAAAGGAGGGCTTTTGGGACTGTTTTTAACAAGATTTTCAAGTGGGTTTTGAGCCAGTTTTTCCAACTCTATTAGGTGTTTATCTCCACTTGTTTAAGAGCCAAAATTGCCATACCAAAAGGAGAGATTTCAAAAGTGTTTTTAAAAGTGATGTTCTTGAGTTTTCCTCCACCATTTCAATCCTAGTTTTCTCACACAAACACTTGAGCTATCCATTGCTACATCTACCTATAGGAGTGTTATTGTGAGAGTATTTATTGATGATCAAAGTGTTTAGATCACCAAGAGATCTTTCCTGTACTTTGAGGAGGCGGACTTGCGAGTTCGCGGTGTTTCGAGTTCGTGTGTGAACTCTTTGTTTGAGGTGCTGTCTCGGCGAGCTTGTGGGCTTGCGGTGTGTTCGGGACTAGAGAGTCCAAGAGTTCTAATGAGAACTCCTTGTAGGTGTTGCGACACCGAGTGATCCGGTGGGATCGATTTTAGTCGAAATCCTTCATAGTGTTGAAGGCGGGGACGTAGAGCAAGTTTGCTCGAACCACGAAACAAATCTCCCGTGTTTGCGATTGCTCTCTCTATCTCTTACTTGTTTATATCTTGCATGCTTATATTGCTTTCATCCTTAAATGTTTGATATATATTTGTACTCATATTGTTATATGCTTGGGGATTGTTTGCTAAAACTTGTATCCAACCAAAGAGAGCCAACGCGGCACCTCAACTCTTATTTAGAGGAATCTCGAGGAGTTAGTCCAGACCCTTTCAAAGGGAAATCCGGCTACACTCTTGTGTTATACGTGGTGTTTAGTTTATAAGTTTTAATTCCGCATTAATTGACCATTAGATTAGCTCATCACCTAGTCACCCCCCTCTAGGTGATTTACACTTATTGCCTCGCAAATCCAAATGGTGATATGTGAAGGTTAACCTAGAGGTGGGGGTGAATAGGTGATGGCTAATCTAATGGTCACTTAATGATGAATGATGCAAATAATGCGGAAGCTAAAAGCAATTATGACCTAATAAAATCTTTACACTAAACACTATGTATAACACAAGAGTGTTGCCGAATTCCCCGTGAAGGGCTCTGGACAAACTCCTCTAGATTCCCCTTGAATGGGTTGAGGTGCCGCGTTGGCTCTCTTGGTTAAATACAAGTGTTAGTCAACAAACCCAAGCAAGTATACAATATGAGCACAAGGAATATATCAAGCATATAAATATAGACAATAAAGCATGCAAGATATAAAAGAGACAAAGAGAGAGAGGGTGAGCAATCGCAAACACAAGGGTATGTTTCGAGGTTCGAGCACACTTGATCTACATCCCCGCCTTCGACACACGAAGGATTTCCACTATGCAAGATCCCAATGGATCTCTCCTCGGTGCCGCAACACCTACAAGCCCTCGGACTCCCTAGTCCCGTACACACCGCAAGCTCACTAGCTCGCCGAGGCCGCACCTCGAAACAACCGAGTCCGCACCCGAACTCAAAACAACACGGACACACACGTCCGCCTCCTCAAAGGAACAAATGAAGTCTTTGGTGATCACAACACTTTGATCACCTAAAAACAATCTCACTACAACACTCCTATAGGTAGATATAGCAATGGAAAGCTCAAGTGTTTGTGTGAGAAAATAAGGATGAAAACTATGGTGAAAAACTCAAGAATACTCTTTTAACACACTCTAAATAAAACTCCCTTTGGATTGGAAGTATTAGCTCTCTATTTTGTGGAGAAAAACTCTTCTGAAAGAATAGGAAAAACTGGCTCTAAAGGTCTCCAAAATCTTAGCTCCAAACAATGATCAAACCCCCAAATTTATAGGCTAGAAAAATATAGCCGTTGGGATCTGTCAGAGCTGCCGGTCGACCCGTGCGGTCGACCGCCAACGGTCAGAAATCAGACCGTTGGAGCCACGGTCGACCGCCTGGGTCGACCGACCCACTGGAGCTGAGAGTCTAACTCTCTGTCGGTCGACCCGTATGGTCGGCCGAACTTTCCAGAGAGCTCTGCTCTCTGGAGCGTTCGACCGACACGGTCGGCCGTCCTCCAGTACACAAAGGCGTGCACATCTGTGCACGTCGGTCGACCGGTCCGGTCTCGGCCGACTCCAGGGTTAGTCGACTATAACAGTAAGCAAGTCGACTTACCTGAAGCCTGAAACAGTTTTCTGGATTTAAAACATGGTCTTTTGGCTCAAATAAAATCCTATAAAATACATAAAAATATACAAAAATAGTTTTACCAATATACTTTGATATACAAATATGCTTGCACAAAATCAAGGCATGTTATAAAAGATTGGACTATTTTTGTAACTTGAAAATATTTAGCTCATGATAAAAACTGTATTTTTCAAAACATGTTTTCTAAACTTTGTTTTTCCAAAACATCTTCAAATACAAAAACAAGATATTATAATTCATTTTAAGGCATAGTGTGTATGGATATGATCTACCACACAATCAAGATGAAATATCTATGTTTTTGGTATTAAGCATAAACTTGATTTTGGTTGAAAGATGTAAACATGAATATCAAAAACCAAGAAGTATTTTGTCACAAAGAAAAATCTTTTCTAAACTAAAAAATCTTTTATGAAAACAATTCTATCAAGAGTGTGTGTGTGATATATACTTGAGCAATCCACCACTATTCTATCCTTTACATTTATCTAAAACAAAAACAAAATCTTATACCTAGACACAAGTCTTCATCTTCTTGAAGTCTTTACTTGAAGGCTTCTCATCTTCTTGACTTGGTCCAAGCTTGATCCAAAAGCTCCTTGGATCACACCGTGCTAGCTCCAAATCTTGACATTTTATTCTTTGTTGAGCTATGCACTTACTAAGATCTTGATAATGAATCTGTCACTAATTAAACACAAGATCATTAGTAAACATAACTTCATGAGTTGATCATCATCAAAACTAGGGTGATAGGCCTTTGGGCCAACAATATGCTTACGATGCCAATCAATGGCAAGTTCTTAAAAAAGTATTGTACATGATCACGTTAGCACTATACCTCAGATCAAAGAAGTACTATACATAATCACGTTAACATTACACCTCTGATCATCAAGTCAGAGTCGCCTGACTATCACTCATAGAATCCTTTCCCTCAGCGGAATTTTATTCTATCCTCATGGACTTCCTTATGTCACGTTAATGAATACCTCTGACAACTTCTTACAGATTCCCCATGGAGTCTCATGGAATGCTGATTTCCCTACAAACTCCTCATAGAGTTCTTTATGTCACGTTAATGAATACCTCTGATAACTCTCTCAAGATTTCCTAGAGAAGGCTGAGTTCTCTATAAAATCCTCACGAAATTTTCATTCTCTGGCGAGGTCTTTAATTGTTACGTTAATGATTACCTCTGATAACTCTCTTAAAATATTAGAGGGG
The DNA here is from genome assembly GCA_038442645.1 of Agave tequilana. Lineage (NCBI taxonomy): Eukaryota > Viridiplantae > Streptophyta > Magnoliopsida > Asparagales > Asparagaceae > Agave > Agave tequilana. Next base: position 55,909 of record JAVJIF010001036.1, on the reverse strand, counting down.
ATGCTATTTTCCCTATAAGATTTCCTCGGGAGCGTCAAGCTCCTCACGGGATTCTATTCAACACTGTCCCTAATGGACTTTCTTGCAGTCTGGTATAGACTATCATTTTAATCCCCAAAAACTTTTTTCGCTACACATCAAATTCTGATCCTAATGGTTCTTAATCTATCATGTCTGTGTTACCTTTGAATAGACAGGATTACTAGATCAAATCTACTCCTTTTGAATCCTTGTTTTGTCCTTATGACATTTGAACAATGAATTTCTATCTTTGTGGTACCTGGTCTGTTTTATCTGTAAGATAACTGAACAGACAAAGTCTATTCTAATCCTTGTTATGTTAATGATTACCTCTGAACAGTGGATTCTTTTTATGACTCAAGCTATTATATCTGTAAGATCACTGAATAGTGAAATCACTTAGAGGGGGGTGAATAGGTGACTAGCTAATCTAATAGTGAATTAATGCGGAATTATTTAAGCAAACTAAAAATTCTTAAGCTAAACACACCAAGTATAACGCAAGAGTATAGCCGGATTCCCATGAAGGGCTCTGGACTATCTCCTCAAGATTCCTCTAGATAAGAGTTAAGGTGCCGCTATGGCTCTCTTGTTGAATACAAGTGTGAGCAAACAATCCCAAGCATATAACAATTAAGCACAATATATATCAAGCAAATAAAGAGATAAGCAATATAAGCATGCAAGATATAAATACAAGTGAGAGATAGAAAGAGAGCAATCGCAAACACGGGAGAATTATTTCGAGGTTCGAGCACCCTTGCTCTATGTCCCCGCCTTCAACACTATGAAGGATTTTCACTAGAATCGATCCCACCGAATCACTCGGTACCGCAACACCTATAAGGAGTTCACACTAGAACTCTTAGACTCACTAGTCCCCTCACTTGTTTCCGCAAGAAAAAACACACCCAAGCACACAAATTTGCCGAGGCCGCACCTCTACACCGAGCTCTCACTAGAACTCGAAACAACGCGAACCCGCAAGTCCGCCTCCTCAAATACAAAGTATGAAAACTTTGGTGATCACAACACTTTGATCACCTAAAATAACTCACACAACAACTCTCCTATAGGAATGATATAGTAATGGAAAGCTCAAGTATGTGTGAGAAAATTAGGATTGAATTGGTGGTGAAAAACTCAAGAAATCTCTTTTGAAAACTCTTGATAAACTCTCCTTTTGATTTGAAAATATTGGCTCTAAAACATGTGGATAAAACCACTGATATAGGTAGAAAAAACTAGCCCAAAAACTCTCTTGAAATCTTGTAGAAAACAATTCAAGGAAACCCCAATTTATAGGCATCAAAAACTAGCCGTTGGGGTCCAAATCAACAGTTCAGACTGCTGTCGGTCGACCGCCAACGGTCAGATTTCTGAACGTTGTGCCACCGGTCGATCGGCCGGTCGACCGTGGCCTGGATACAGAGAGCAGAGCTCTCTGCGGTCGACCGCTCGGTCGACCGGGGCCATTTCCAGATAGCAGAACTCTGGCAGTCGACGGGTCGGCCGACAAGCCCTCCAGCCAAACAAGTCGTGCGCGTTTTGTGCACGTCGATCGACCACCCGATCGACCGACCTCTGTCTCAGTCGACCGTGCAATTTTAGGGATTTAAAACATGTCATTTTACCTTCAATAAAATCCCATAATTCTCTAAAAATTTACAAAAATAACTTCAGTATTATACTTTGATATACAAACATGTTTAAGTAAAAATCAAAACATGTTACAAATATTTTGAACTATTTTGTGTTATGAAAATTTTGGCTTTTAAACAAAATTCGTATTTTTCAAATCGATTTTTCCAAATTGAAAAACCGATTTTCCAAAAAGTTCTCCAAATATAAAAACAAGATATTCTAAGCACTTTTAAAGCTTAGTGTGTATGGATATGATCCATTACACATATATGATGAAATATCTATGTTTTGATTAAGCTCTAAATAAAATTTTGGTAAAACATATGTATACTTTGAAGGTTAAAAATCAAAACGGTATTTTTCAAATCAAAAACTCTTTTATGAAAACACATATAAATCTTGTGTGTGAGTGTATATGAACTTGAGCAATCCACCAACTAATCTATCATTTACATTTTATCTAAAAATAAAATAAAATCTTAACAAAACAAATCTAGACACAAGTTTTCTCTTGAAGGTCTTCACTTGAAAGTCTTCTTGACTTGGTTCAAACCTTGATCCAAATGCGCTAGACTCCTCTTGAGTACTTGATGTGGTCTTGATGTACAAGCTCTTGAATCAATACGTGCTAGCTCCAAAACTTGACTGGAAATCCTTTGTTGAAGCTAAACACCTACTAAGATCTTGATCAAGTATCTGACACTAATTAAACACAAGATCATTAGTACAATAACTACATGAGTTAATCACCATCAAAACTAGAGTGATGGGCCTTTGAGGCAACAAATGACGAGTCAACTCAAGCTATTATATCTGTAAGAGAACTGAATAGACAAGTCGACTCAAGCTGTTATATCTGTAAGAGAACTGAATAGACGAGTCCATAACTTAATTCTTTACTCCATCCATGGTAGGTATTTTCTCTGTCAAGTTAATGATTACCTCTGAACAGCAAATTTATGAGTCTGGTGACTCTTAGTCGGTTATGTCCAATTTGTCACTTCTGAACCGACGGACGCCCAGATCTCACTCTTAGTCCATTGCGGACTCTTTTGGCAGTTATGTTAATGATTATCTCTAAATAGTTGGGTTATGACCTTGATAACACTTAGTCAGTTATATCCAGTAATCACCTCTGAACCGACGAGTGCCCAGATCTGACCCAGCTTTTTAGTCCTTTATGGACTTTCATCGTTGTTATGTCCATACTACATCTGAACATCGAATCCTTATTTTAGTGATTTCTAATCTATCATGTCCATATTACCTCTAAACAGACGAGTCTCTAGACCCAAGTTACCCTCTTCTATCCCCAGGGGAGTTATTTCGATTCATCAGGATAATATCTAATTCCTGATAATCTACTCTTCACTGATCGTCTCATGTTTTTTTAAACCTTAAGTAGGTTCAGTCACACTCTCAGCTCTTTCGGGAGCTTGCCCTATTATTAGTTATTTCAGGACTAACAAACAAAACTTTCCTTCATAGGAAGTTTAAATTACCTACGGGTAATAAGAAAAACAAAGTGGACAGAAGATTACAAAGAGAACAACACACAAACAAGTCATTGATCAAAAGAAAATCTTTATTGATTCAAAAAAAAGATACAATGGTTGTTACATCAAGTTTGTCTCTCATATGGTTGGAGTTTAACCTCAGGAGCTGATGGCTTTTTCCTCCTATTTTCTTTAGTCCTGAGGACAGCTTGTGATCTCAGTTCCTCTCTGTTAAAGATAACCACCTTTGCCAAGCGAGATTGAATTTCCTCCAACAGTCTACCGCTCCAGCTGGGTCGTTTCACCGCACCAGCTCGAGCTTCGACAAAAAGGCATCGCCCTTGCGATCATCTAGTGTGCGTTCTCGATCTGGTCATTGGCAAAAGAAAGTGTCTGATTCGAGGTTTCAATTGCAGTAGCAACCTCGCCTTCCTCTATCTCCATAGATGAAAGAGGAAAGACCCTAAAAGATGAAGGAGGCGAAAAGTTCTCTGGAATAAAAATATTAAAACCTTTAAGAGAAGATACTTCTCAAAAGTGCAGCAAATTGGCTATTTATAGAGATCATTGCCTAGCCTCGCCTTATGTAAGGAGTGCAGGTTGTCGTTTCAAGAAATTGAAATGACAAAAGGAGGGTAACCTCCTGCGGCGAGGCTAATAGCTTCGCCATGACAAAGCATCATAAAGGCTAGCTTTGCCTCGCAGGCAAGCTGCTACAGCTTCGCTTTGGCTAGCTAATTTATTGCTTCGCCTAGGCTAGCTTCGCTAGATTTTTTTTTTTTTTAGCCTCACGAAGTTGGCTATCTGGCTCACAAATGCAATTGCATGTAGTCTAATTGACTTTCTCATCCATTCAATGAATAATCAAAAATATCAAAATGACTTATCAACGGTCAAATTTGGCCTAAGCAATGTCAAATTTTAGGTCACGAGCTGTAAAGTAAATTATTTTGAAATCCGAACCAGCCCGTTACAGATCTTCAAAAACTTTGAAGGGTTTTGTTGACACTTATAAAAGGCAAACTCCCAGACAGCTCTTCAACTGGTCTGAATAATGTCTAATTTGTCGACACTTCTAAAGACAAGTCACAAAGAAGTTGATGACCAGTCCTTTTTTAGCAGCTCATGCCCATCCCCGAAGGATAGAGCAGTCATTTTAGATCCTACTGATCTAGTTAAGCAGTCAGTAGGCCAAACGTTGCCTTTGAACAGGCCTAAGCATGACTAAGAGTCTAAGTTAGCTCAACACTTAGCTTCGCTTAAGCCCAAAGAGCTAATTTCGCCCAATCGGTTGTTAGAAAAGTTATGCTGAGAGCTATGACATAGCTTTGCCAGAAGCTTGGCATAACTCCGCTGAGAGCTAACTTTTAGTTTCGCTTGAAGCTTGGCGTAGCTCCACTGAGAGCTAACTTTTAACTTTGCCTGACGCTTGGCGTAGCTCCGCTAAGAGCTAACTTTTAGCTTCTATTGAAGCTTCCTTTAGCTTCGCTGAGAGCTAACTCCTAGCTTCACTTGAAACTAACTTAGCTTCACTTGAAGTTTATTTTAACTCCACTGCAAGCTAACTTCGTGTAGCCTCGACAGGGTCGCTTTCTCACAAGTAAAGCTCCAAGTCATTTTGACCATTTCAAATCTCTAAGCGGGATTAGAGGGCTAACCCCACTATTTTAGTTAGGTTAATGCCACTTTAATGGGCGATTACACTCGCCACTACGTCCCACATTAAGTGGAGACAATTAAGCCAGAATGGCTGTCATAGGCTCGCGCAGAGCCTATATAGCTTTGTATAAAGCATTCTAGGCTCGCGCAGATCTTATTTTAGCCTCGCTTATGAGGCTAGCAAGCCTGTTTCAGTCTTTACTGATTTTTACGAGGCGTTTACTCCTATGAAGCCTAAATAGCCCATTAGCAGGCTAGGCCTGGGGCACAGAGGGAGAGACATAGCCAAAAGCTCGATAGCCAAGAGATAGGCATTGAGAAGAGAATTTCTCTAACTTTCAAGCATTCAGAGAGTAGTTCTCTCATTCTTCAAGGATAATCTCAGGTTGCTAATACCCTAATCTTTTATTCTCAAGAAATCTGCGGAACCAAGTAAGAAGAAATTCTTAGTAGAAGACTCCAAGACTGATTGCTCGTATAGTTAAGGACAAAGTGATCGCGCGCTGACCAGATTCTTCCCGGCACATTCCCCAGAATCTTCCCGTATAGAATTCTTGTAAATTTTTCTTTTACTTATAATTTTCTACAATTTTTTCTAAGTTTTTCCGATTCAAATCAATGGAAAACAGACGAAAAGAAGTACAATAAAGGAGGCAGGATTAGGGCAAAATATTTGCTCGATTTTTGATATAGTATTTCACTTCAGTTCTTTATCGGAACCGACGCGAATAATTTTTCGCGTCGGTTCCCGGCAAGAACCGTCATGGAATGTATATGATTATGCGTCGGTTGTTTAAGGAAAACTGACGTGGAAAATTATAATACATGTTGGTACGTAAATAACCGACATGGAATGGTTTCTTTTTTAATCGAAAAAACAAGAAAGCTTTAAATATCATTTTAGTAAAATTGCCACCGCATTTTGTTTCGCGTCGGGTGCGGTTTATAACCAACGAAAAATGGTGATATTTTATTCCATTTCTGTACTAGTGACGGGACGTGAGATTAACAAGTACATTTCATGCATGCGAGTCAAAATTAATTAACTACTGATGCAGATGGGGTGATTAAACAAATCTGCTTATTAACTAATTAAGTGTTAAAAATTTACTAACAACTTCAATAACAAATAATTCCATGTTATGTGGTGCAAGGAAAGTAATATTGAACAGTTGGTGAGCTGCCAGAACCTTGAAAGAGCATATTTAATTTCTCGGATTAAGTTTACATTGGGGCTGTTTGGAATCAAGGAAGTGCGTGGAAGTGAAGAAGTGGGAAATAGATTTTTTTTTTTCTTTTGAAAAATGAGAATTTATGTGCATCTTTTCCGGTGCTTGGTTGGTAGTTGGGAATAGAAGTGGAAAAGTATATTGTCTTTTCCGGTGATTGGTTAGTAATGTGACGTAGAAGTAGAAGTGGAAGTGAGAAAGTTGATCACAAAGTTGACCGTAAAAACAATATTAAAATAAAAATTAATTATGAAAAATAAAAATTAGACTGTAATTAGAATGCAAGTGATATTTACATGATCAAATTAATTGTTGTTAGTACAACTTTTTGATTATACAACTTATAACAATGAACACAAAATTAACTGTTAGAATGAGAAAAATAGTTGTGTAAAAGGAAAAAAGAAAAAAAAAAAGAGATTTTTTTTTTTTTTTTCCTTCTAGTGTTTAGATGGATTGCGGAAGTGAGAAATGACACTTCCTCACATCCTTATATCCGCCCACTTCGTTGAATCCAAACAACCCCAAAGGAAACTATTACCAATTTCTCACTCTTCACTTCCTCACTTCCACCCTCAACAAAACAGACCATCTTACACACTTCTTTTTTTTGGATGACCCTTGGTAGGTGTGTTTTAGCACCAGATCCATCGCCGACTCACGTGCATGAAGGTATTCATCAATTTTCATGGGAATCAACGGCACCTGCGGCTAACTATATTCTCGTTTTATGGTAGGAAAATGTACATCATTGTACATTTGTACCTAAGTACCTAACTCCTTGTTTGAGCATCTCTAGCATTTCTGGCTGTTCTTATACATTTGTTGTAGACACTTGCATTTTCGATCATGTACCTTATCCATCCCTGAACCATGCAGGAACACAAAGCTTGAGGTACACGTGTCAGTCTAGAGCCGGGCATCAGCATCACTGCTAATGTCCCGTTCCACACCCGAACTCGCTTCCTTCACGCAGGAAGGAAGTTTCCAGAAGCAAGCGTGCTGCTTTCGGCCCGTCAGTCCCCTGCGTGTCAATTGAGGAAACAACAGGGGTTTTTTTTTCGAGAACAATCTTTATTCTCAACCGTTCATCAAGAAACAAGCGGTGCTGATCTGGCACAGCAATCGAGAGCTGGAACCTGTCGTTCCGCGAAAATTAAACCCGTTGGGTTCCCTTCTTTCGATTAAGCGGAATTTAGGCACAGAGGCTTCTATGTCAAATCATTAAAAAAAAAAAAAACTTAACTTCATAATTTTATTCACATCTGATAAATTTTTTTTAAAGCCAATCAAGTGCGCTCAGTGTCAAGCGAAGAGAGCTTTCTCTAATGGTGAAGTGACGCAAATGTCCCGCAGTAACATTCCGAAAAAATAAACCGCTTCGAAAATAAGACTGTTGGTACCTTATTTCTGAGTACTACGACCATCGCAGTGCTCACACGAATATTCTATTTGTGGAAATCACAGTGCTCACAGAAATGCTCTTTATGTTTTGACAACTATGATCATGATCGCAAGTCCTCAAAAAAATATCATGTTTCTGAGTCTTTATAGGATTACGATCACAATACTATATAAAATGTCTTTTATTTTATTTTATAGGACTGTAGCCATGGTCGCAGTCTTCATTATTAGGACATGATTGCAGTCTTCATTATTATGATATGTTTCTGAGTCTTTTTAAAAACTGCGATTATGATCGCCAATCATCACAAAAATGTCTTGTTTTTATTCTTTATTAGGAATGTGACCATGACAGCAGTCCTCACGAAAACACGAGTTTTCAGCCTCTATTGAGACTGCGACAATGATAGCAGTCCTTGCAAATTGTCCTAATTTTCAATTAATAAAATGACTTTGACTAGTCACAGTCTTCTAATAAAGCAGTCCTCACATAAGACTGTCATCATGAGTTGCAATCCTCATATCAGCATCACTATCATCATCAGACCTCCGTTCACTAACATCGAATGATTTCCAATTTTTTCTTGATCTAAATATTACACTGATCCCAAACTCAAATAAAACTCATCGCAAGCATAAGCAAACGAGATTTACAAAAAGTGGATCTGAAAAAATTTTTATCAGGGGGTGCCCCTTCCAACCCTACGGCGACCTGATTGCGCAGCTCGACCTGCGAATTACTCTGCATCGAGGATAGGATTGAGGGAGAGCAATGTTGGGGGCGATAGAGAATAGTAAAAGAAGAATGAAAATTTCTAAAAAGTGGTTAGTAGAAATCAATTTATACTGACGTGAATGAGATTGTAGTGGATAAAATATGAATTGATTTTTTTTTTAATTATGAAGCAAAATAGGTGACTACAGTAAAAACTTTAAATGCTGTTTTGACACATGTTCAGATCCCGTTGATCCACACGTGTGACGAATCACTCCCCCGAGCTTGTGAGGGTTCCAATCAAATTTCAAACAGTACGAGGAGCGTTTTTGCAAATATTTACTAAAGTCTAAAACGAGAGAGCAGAGGGGCATTTACTCGACGCATGTTTCGCTCTCTTCTTCTTCCTCCTTTCATCTCCCCTCTCTCCCCGCCATGGTTTCTCACAAAAGCTTTCCCGACCCTCAGATCCACTAGAATTCGGCGCACAATAGAAACTTGTGCTCACGTTATCACTCCCAGGACACACTCCCCCTCTTCTTCTCTCCCCCTCTCGTCTCCTTCGTCCCATTCGTATGCAGAGCTTGGAATCCTAACTTGATGGGGGCGGGGGACCAGAACCTCGTCAAGCGGTGACTGAATCCCACACGATTGTTGATTAGGATGAGGAAGCGAGTGGAGAGACGCTGAAGGAACTGTACGGTGCCACCGACAAGATTGCGGAACCGGAGGCATGTAAAGTGATTGACTTTGTTTCTTCGGATTGGGGTTTATTTATTAATTAAGATTCTTCATGATCCACCTGATCGTGAATAATCAGATTTATTTTGGTTTTATTTGAACGATCGGTGATTATTTGATCATTGATATTTAATTATTATTTGTGCGAGGGATTGGGATGCATGAATCAATGTGCGAAGTTAGGGTTAATTTGGTTTGGATCCGCTGATATTAGCTGAAGTGGGAGGTTAGGGTTTTGTGACGATTCAGGGAGAAAGATTGGAACTTTTCTTCATTTTTCTGGCTGAGTGTAGGCTTGTTGGGTTTTTCTTTCCTGTAACTGGCAATGAGTTTGTAGCTTTTTTAATCATAGATGATAATGGTGTATATAATGACACTATATGTTGATTTATGTGGTTTAATCGTGCTTTCTAGATTACACCAGTCCTGGAAGGAATTGCCGCATCAAGGGCCTGTGGATGAATCGGATCATGAACTTTGCAGGACAAATTCAGTAAGATGCTCATTTGTGTTTGCTTTTTGATTCAGAGGTGATCTTTTTGTAATACACATTTTTTCCCTCGCAACAGTGGCATATAATGACTTCATTTCCTGCTATCTTGTGATATTAATCTGATATCTCTGTGAATTGTTATTGAAAGCTATTTCATTAACATGTCATGCTATGCATTTCACTTAATTTTGGATTGTTAACTAGATGGTTGTCATATGTACCTCTTGAATGTATCTTCATATAAATTAGCTAGCCCAGCATGATAATGCATGAGAGAGGATATAGGATGACCATACTTTCTGTTGTGTAAATTGAAGACAGTGCCAATTAATGTATATCACAAGTACTATTTCTTTCTAGTGTCTCTCTTTTTCTCATCATAACTTTTGTGAGACTTAGTTGATTGCGGCATAATTTTGTCTAAACCTGGAGAAAAATTGATTTGATTTCCTCTTTTTCTTCAAATTGTGATTTCATCATGGCATATATGATAGCAGATACAAAGCAACTGCATCCTTATATACAGGTGTAGTACATACCATGAGTTGATTTAACTGTTCTTCCTCCATCTGAAAACTCTACGTTTACTTGGACAAACAATTGATCTGACACGGATCAACTCTGGCAAATATCTATCAGATATACTTGCCATTAATGAATAAATTCATACGTTAGTTATAAGTTAATTATAGTGTGAGTATATTGTTTGTTCTGAGAAAATAATCATTAAACAGTATGAGATAAGTTCTTGCGCTTACTCGTTAGATAAATTTAAGATAACATACTCCTAAAGAAGATAAGAAAATAGAGGAGAAGAAGGCTTCTTCTTGGAGAACAATGTTAAATGAGAATGTCATGTTATTCTCTAGTTCCTAAGAAGTGGTTTTTTTTAATTGGTTAATTGGTCACATTTTTTCATGTAACGGGTAACATTGATAGTACTGGATACTGCAAAAAAATTGATTCGATCTAATAAGTATCTTGTATCAGGATTGAAAAGTTGTATGGCTCAAATATTTAGTATACTCTTATCTATCTCTTGTGCCTACTATTTTGACCACTAGGAAACTGAAAGAAACCTTAGAAATAGATGAAGAGATAAAGAAAAGAAGAAAGCAGTGGAGAAACAACAACTTATGAAATAATGAAAGATTAAACATGAAAGAGAGGAACCTACGCACTGAAACTTTTTCTGTGTACATATATCAGGAGCATTCTAAATTCTGTAGATATATGTGATAATCTTAGTTTTTTGTCCAGCCATTCTCCAGGCTCAATAATAGATGTCACACTAATCCTTCTAGCCACATTTAGTGGACTATATGATGTTAAAAAAACCTGCTATATAGTGTTTAACACCAGAACTCAAACTTGGCAATCCTCTTGCCGTTGCCTGCAGGATCTGCAGTTCTGCATTCATAATTTAGCAGTACTTCTGTTAATGTAGTTGTGTACACGTTGACATGCATTTGATATATTTGGTTATGGGAAGGTGTTAAACACGTTTTTTGGCTTCCACGGACCATGTAGACGTAACACATCAATATCTAGTTTTGAAAAGTATATTCTAAGATGTCTATGGATTGTAGGTTCCTAATTTTGTAATATACCAGTGGTCACAGTGGTTTATGATGTGGAAAAACAGTATCCATGAGAGCCTATTTGCATGTGACATGCATAATATGCACTCCCACACCAATCCTTTTGCTCCATACTTATGCTTTTTTACTGAATATGTACTTGCATCAATTGTGAATTTTAGAGTCTATTAGATTATGTGTTATTCCATGACATCCAATTTTTTCTCTTTCATGTAGGGTACATTTCCAGCTGAGAAAAAGTTTGAGTTCATAAATAAGAGCTTTCATATGAGAGTTGAATCTGGGACTTGCAACGTGTGTTCTGCACCTTGTTCGTCGTGCATGCACAATAGCCGAGCCCTACTAGCTATGGAATCAAAAATAGATGGTGGGTCCTCCTGCAGTAGCTGTGCAACAAAAGAAGCTGATAGTTCTTTCATCTGTGCTGAGGGGATGCCTCTGTACAAAAGCAGAATATGTGATGACTTGCAGCGTGCGGCGAGTGAAGCGAGCAACTTACTCAGTGCTAGTTCAAGTCATGATCCATACTCTGAAAATGCAGAAAGCAAAGCAAAAGCAAGGACCGCTGCAACTTGTGAAGCATCTGAAGACATTAACATGCCTCCTTTTCTGCCACTTAGGGAAACAGTTGAAAATCAATTCCTCCAAGAAAGAGTTTGTTTTCCTCAGATAGCCACATAACATCTGATTTGAGCCATAGGATATGCTCCAAAAGGATGAAGAGCAACGAGGATTAGGATGCCATGGGAACAACATATCTTCTATTACTGGAGTTAAAGATTCCAATATCAAGATAGGCCACGATAATATGGATCTGGACAACAAAAATGCTACTTGTAGTTGTGCCTCAGCAGATGTTTTACTTTCTAGAGAGGTAGAAAATACAGTTCAGTCTGAAGATAAAGACTGCTTTCATACCAGTGGATTTGAAAAGAGGCAGGGTAACTGTAGGAGTCAAGTAACATGTCCTGAAGAATCCTTCCAGAAGAAGTGTGCAGATTCTGCAAATACTGCCTTTTCTGATAAGCCTTATCTTGCAGAGATGCATCTACCAAATCGTAGTTCTTCTCCAAAAGTTCAATCTCCATGTTTTCCTTCCCAAAATGGCAATGCCATTTGCTATAATAGTGATTGTAAGGTTTCGGTTGGTAGTGCCAGTTTTCAATGCCATATTGATGGGGAATCTTCACCAGGACCCCAAAAAGCAGTGGATGGTAATCTTGCCAAAAACAAACTGCCATCTAATAATGGAAATAGTAAAGCAAGTTACACTGGAACAGATGCTGTGAAGATTACTGATCCATGCTTGGAAAAAAAAATGGCTCGGATAAGGGGATCTCATCTGACGAGGTTATGAAGTCTGGCATTTTAAACATGGACCTTAAAATTCCTAGCTCCTTCGTGGACGCATCTGATATGCAAGAACCTCACCTGCAAAATCAGCAGGTTATGGAGGGTGGGAATTCTGAATCGGAACCCGAGTTAACAGATGTAAGTGCCTGTGCTTTTGGAGTTATCCTTATTCTGAGCATTTATGTCTGTCTAATTTTACTCTCAAACACTAGCCATTTTTGGTTTATCCTTCTCTATTCATGAACATAGACTTGGTTATTGACACATGAAGTTTGCCAGAAGATTGTCAAAAGAAGTTGCCATGTGGTTGAGTCAGATGATTCTTACTTAGTGAGACTCAGAATCAAACTATAAGCTTGTGGTTCTACTGTTAGTTACATATTTCTTTCTTCCTTGGGGGTGTTCCCTTGCTACTTATTGAGCTTTATTTTAATGACATAACATAATGATGACCATCACACAGTTCTGAACTAAATCTTTCAATTCTTTCAATAGCGAATCGGTCTTGTTTGTATTTTAGTGAGTTTTCCTCTTTCCCTTTTCTTTTTCTTTTTCTTTCTTGGGTCAAGGCAAAAGCCTGAACGCTATTAATTAAATAATAAAAGTTACAAAAATTTAGCTAATCTCAAATCCAAGAAATAGAAAAAGAAGAGTACACATAGCAATATTGCAAATTCATCGCCTCCCTCACATATACACAACGTGTACATTAAAGATTAAGTACAATTAGACAAGGCATATCAAGACATAAATACTTGCAAGCCAGAGATAGTCCTGCCATCAGCTCCTAATCACCAAAATATACCAAATATATCGTGATGCCATCTCCATGCCATGTGGGAAAATTAGAAACATCTTGGTGTACACAAACTTTATGAAGTAATTGAGTCTATGAATTTGTATGAGAAAGAGAGGGAGCTTTCACACAGGAATTACACTCTTCAAATCATCCATGAGAGTGAGCGATCTGATTGAATAATTTACCAGTCAGTAATCATGATATGAGATAGAGGGGGAAGGGATATAGACAAATATGAGGATATAGACAAATATGATGTTAACAATATTCATAGCAAACAATATTAAATAATAATAAGGCTGGGATCAAAAATAATTACCAACAAATTGTCAAAGACTACCCTTTGCAATTGTCCACGAGGTAGAAAACCTGAAAACCTTCACCTTATAAAATAGGAAAGAAGTTAAAGAACAAATAAATGCAATTAAAAGAAAGATAAAGGCAGGCGACGTCAGGCATCCAGTATGCTACAGTTCAACGTAAACACAATTTTTATGTAATACAACCCATAACAGAAAGCTCAATTGGAGACTCAGGTACATATGACTAAACCCAAAAATGGCCCAATAAAAATATCCCAATAGAATTTAGAGGTGTTAAGAAGGCGGAACTAATATGTTTTAGTATTTTAGGCCCTTGCTAAAGGCGGCGATGATTAACGAGTTGTGGTTAAAAAAACAATGAACATTGCAACATGTAGACCAAATTGTGCATGCTTGCAAGCAATAGAGTGACATGCGCCTTCTATAGCCACCGAAATGGAGAAGATGACCGAATTGATGCCTCCTTTCTCTCCAACTCTTTGGACGGCTCCCTGCCACCCTTAGCAACCATGACAACAAGTGTCCTTGATTGCCATTTCTTCTGCATTTTCAGATGTTGGATTAGACAATGGTGGCGTTGGATTTTATGAAGGATTCTATGTTGCAGGCTTAATTTTAGAACAAGCTTAGAATAAAATAAGCGGGAAGTAGAGCCCTAGAGGGTTGATGTGGTACGGGATCATACTTGTTGATAGCTAGACGTGAGTGGTATGATGGATTTGAGAATAAAGGGTGGGTTAAGGTTAAGGGGAAGAGGAAGTTAGAGAGGGTGACACGGTTGTGGGTGGAGAGAAAGGGAACAATAAAGATTGAATTGGTTTGTTTCTTAAAGATTCATGTGTGTTGAGCATGACTTTGAAAATAGGGTTGATGTGGTAGAGAGAGGGGGGGGGGAGAGAGAGATTGATGTGGCACGAGATCATACTTGATGATAGCTAGACGTGAGTGGTATAATGGATTTGAGAATAATGGTGGGTTGGGGGGGAGATGGAATTGGTTTGTTTCTTAAAGATCTCATGTATGCTGAGCATGATGTTGAAAATCCCTACTTGTGAATAGAGACAGAGATGAAATTAGTTTGTTTCTTAAAGATCTCATGTGTTCTAGGCATGACTTTGAAAATCCCTACTTGAGAGAGAGAGAGAGTTTAATTCCTTTTTCATAGTTCTTATTCATATTAATTTTGTAATTTTGTTACAGTCACGACCCTTTATTTGTGAGGGTTCTAACTACCAAATAGAAGGATCTATTTTGTCTTTTGCCAGTGTTCTCCTTTTGTAGTTCAATTATATGTGGCTAATAGAGTTATATAAAGCTTTAAATCACCAAACTTGAGGAAAGCCTTTCATGAAAGAATGGTTTAAATGGCGTTGGCTTTCGATTCTAATCTTAGAGCTGGAACATATTTAGACAAAAATTTAAATGGTATTAGAGTGTGATGGCTGTGTAGAAATTATCTTGACATCTTGATTGTTGCTTGTCTCATAAATATAATGTAGTCGTTGTAATATATAACTAATGTTCAAAATATCGGCCAACATTTCAAAATTTCGGCTGAAATATCGGGAAATTCATGTGGCCAACACGAAATCGACTATCCCATTTCAAATTTTGAAATGAGGTTAATGTAGCCAAAATTTGGCAAATTTTCAAAATTTCGGCTGATTTTGGGGTTCCAAATATCGACCAAAATTGACATTTCATTTTCTTATATTTTTTCCTTTTGGGTTTGAACCCATTAATCTAATCCGACCCTATTTTATAAGAGAAGAGAAGGAATTAGGGTTCGTTCGCAACCGTACTTTCATTACGCGCGCGAAAAAAGAAAGAGAAACGATGAGGTTAGAGTGAGATACGAGCTCGACTGACCTCCGATGAGGCCTCTACGACCTTCATCGACCTTTAGCGGGTCTTCACGAACCCTGACGACCTTCCGTGAGCTTCGATTGATCTCCGACGCCCTTCAACGAGTCTCTATAAGTCCCGATGGGAACCAAGGAAGTCCCGCCAAGCCCCGACGAGCACCCCCAGCCCTGACGAGGTCCGGTCGAGCTCCATCGAGCTCTGACGAGGTCCCATTGAGCTCCGTCGAGCCCCGATGAGAACCCAGGAGATGAGGACCTGGAAGCCCTGCCAAGCTCTGATGAGCCCCATCGTCTCCTCCATCGTAGATGCCGCTCTGACGAGCTCTCGGATTCGACGACTTCTCATGAATCTCAAAGTCGAGTTCTCTTTCTCGTTTCTTCTACTTAAAACTACTCGCTCACTCCTAATTTGATTCACATCATTAACTCTTAGGGTAATTAATTCGAAATAGGGCACCATTAATTGATTCTCGCTTGTGAATGAATGCTCAGCTGCAATTTATGAGGCTTTGTTTGTTAATGCTAATGTTAGTAGTTAGTCATTATGAAGCCTTTTGAGATATTTTGAATTTTTATTGGCAGCTAGTTATGTTTATTGAATGTGATTAGATAAAATTATTGCGAGTATAACTTATTAATTATGCATATAGAGATATTATATATGTGATTTTAAGACATTATGACATTTAGGACATATTATAATATATATATATATATATATATATATATATATATATATATATATATATATATATATATGGGTCTTTGTGTGAGAAACTTTCTCATGTGAAGATCGTGAGAAAATCATATAGGAGCAATCATGTGGATGATCCGAACCGTTCAACCTGATTTACATACTTTATATAAGCTATCATTAAAAAACACGCGATTCTGAGCTTTTTAACCTATGCAACAAGTGGTTACAAAACAGACGTTATATTCACCGTAGAGTAAAGATGTCATTTGATGCACAGGTAAAAACGCTCGAAATCACATGATTTTTATTGTAGCTTAATTAGTGTATGTAGATCAAGGTGAACGGTTCAGATCATCTACGGAATCGCTCCTATATGGTTTTCTCACGAAGTTTATTTTGAGAAAGTTTCTCACTAGAAGATTTTCCTATATATATATATATGTATATATATATATATATATATATATATATGTATATATATGAGCTGAGCTGGGCTACTTTCAGAAGTATCGAATGTTGATACCGTTACTTTGATTTGGTTGATACACTACCCATATGCAAGCTTCAAATCGTTGGATGTGATCTGCTAAGTATAAACTATTTAGGAATGAAATTTCATAGATTTTCGTTATCATTTACCTGTTCATCAAAGTGACTAAAAAATCGACATTTTTGAGAAACTTAAAACTGCTTAACTTTAAGATCACTTTGATGAGCGGTTAAATAATAACGAAAATCTGTGAAATTTTATTCCTAACTAATTTATAGTTAGTAGATCACATCCAATAGTTTGGATCTTACATATGGGTGATGTATCAATCAAATCAAAGTGAGAGTATCAACATTCTTTATACTTTCGAAAGTAGCCCAGCTCAACTCCACACACACACACACATGACCTCCGAAATTGAGCAAATGTCTTCGAAATTTTCCCGATATCCACAATCTGACTTTATGTTTTGCCTTTCGACATTAGGCTGGCATCCGACATTTAAAACATTGTATATAACAAACTTATTTCGTATAAGAAAACATGCTTAACATCTTAATTATTTGTTTAGCTCAAACCTGAGGTTTATCCAACAAGTTTCAGTAATTATTTGAATGTTATGAGAACATGCCGCGCTCTAGAGCTTTTGGAGTTTTTGGTGACTGGAGCAGAGAGATGAATGCACTCCATGTAGAACAAGCTATTGTTAGGTTGCATGGTTACATGACACAATACTGACATAACAACACGACAACCTTGAAAAGTTAGAACATGACATGATAGGGTATATGACAACTTCAATATTTCTAATAATTTATTTACAATTACTAATTTAGCTAAAAACTAGCTAAAAACATTTAAAAGCACATAAATTAATCTTACACAAAAAAATACTAACCACTAGCTACTAGCTAGTCTTTACTAGGTTCATTACATATAATAACTAAGATAATAGCATTCGGTTCCAAATAGTATAAAATAAGACTAAAAGAAATCTGTCACTCCTTTTCAAAGACAATGATATCGATCTCAGTCACATGCTTTCCATGTGTGAGAAGCATTGCTTCAATCTCCAGCTCATCAATAGAAAGATTAACATCTTGCAGAAGTCCAATACCTCCTATAGGATCAGAAGATCATCAATGTACTATAATTTTCTTTCCCCTTTTGAATGATTTTTCTTTTTCTAGAAGGAAGGCGATAGACTGAACATACGCCAAATTATTGGGCATGTTATGGTAGCACCTTGTTCCTTAAGCTTGAATGGATGAATGATTACGTGGACCAATTTCTTTCGCAACATTATGAAGAGGATGGTTATCCAAAAAGCTTTAAAGCTAGGCCTTGGAGTAAATGAACAGAGGAATCATGGTAAAACCACCATCCCAACACATGCATTGTTCATCCATCTCGCAATGAATCAAAAGAAATAAATTAATTGCAACACCCAAATGCAGTGGACCAATTTCTTTCGCAACACTATGAAGAGGATGATTATCCAAGAAGCTTTAAAGCTAGGCCTTGAAGTAAATGAACACGATTCATGGTGAAGCCACCATCCGTACACATGCATCGTCTATCCATCTCACAAGTCACAATGAATCAAAAGAACAAATTCATTGCAACACCCCCAAAACTTAGAGAGTTCTTCCTTCACTCTTGCAAAATCCTCATTATTTTGTAAGTATTGTCCTAAGCATTTGTTCTTTTATTGTAAAACTTTGGATCTCCATAAGGTGGCACATGATTTGGAGCTAAAGTGAGCCATTCTCAAGAGTAATACCTAGGGAAAAAAATTAGGACCATGGACATTAACTTGTCCATCAATGCAAATGAGAAGAGAATGTAACACTAAATGAAAATGCAAAATTACTTTGGATTCAATGAGCGGGTTAAGCAATGAAGTGAAGTGTTGCATTTACTCCAGCAAGGCACAAATATGTCTTGTACCACTTTGCAAAAGAAAGATGTCTTCCTCTCCTTTTTCTTCATACTTGTTGTAGTGGTCAGATTCTGATCTTCATCAGGATCGCGACATGTGTCTCACTTCATCAAGATCGTCTCGATCGAAACGGCAAGCATGAGTACCTTTCCGAGATCACTTCAGCTAGGACCGAGGAGAAAGCCCGAGTGCCTTCCCGAGATCATTTCTGCCTGAGTCACCATCCAGATGAGAAGTTTGTCGAAAGCACTTTGCGGGTCAGGAGTCCTGATCCCCACAACGCCAGCCCACTACGAAGTCTTCCGCCTTCATTACTGGATACAGCTCAGCAGCGGGATTTCGCAATCTGTAGAGTCAATCACACTGCCAGATCACTTCACGTTTCAAATGCTATAATGCCTCCAATCCAGCGCAGGTCGTTACAGATGGAGGCAGATATTTTTGCATGTCAATTACAATAATCAAGCGCGGTGATCTGGGCAATTACAAGAGAATCACAACATGCAAATCACGCGGTTATGGAGATCCGCATGACCCACACTATCAGTTAAGACTCTCAGGGTATTTATATGCTGAGAACTAGAAGAAAAGGCAATTCGATCGAAACTAATTTAACCAGAAAGATTGTAAAGATTAGATAGCTTTTCAAATTCACTGTAACCGCTGCAAACTAGTGAATTTTCTCTCTTCTCCCTGTGGTTTTTCCCATTTTGGGTTTTCGCTTAAAATTTCTTATCTTTATTTGCTTTCTATGTTAAAATCTTATTATCATCCTATAAATGAGGCAATCCTAACTTCCCGTGGTGCGAAATTGACCGTTCGATTAGTTGTAAAGAAAAATCTCCACAAAAAAATTGGTGCTTTCATTGAGAGCTGAGTCCCTACACTCAACATCTTTCCCCTCATAACCTTTTTCAAAAAGCCTCTTCCAAATCAACGATGGCCCCATAAAAGCGAGTCGTGACAGTGCAACATCCAAAGGCAAGGCCATCGCAACAACTGCGGCCACGACCCCTCCTCTAACCAACAATCAACCGCATACGAGGACATCGACTCCTCACATCCAGAGGACACCGGTCAGATTCTGATCTTCATCAGGATCGCGACACGTGTCTCACTTCATCAGGATCGTCCCAAGCGAAACGGCAAGCCCGAGTACCTTCTCGATACCACTTTAGTTAGGACTGAGGAGAAAGCCCGAGTGCCTCTAAAAGATCATTTCAGCCCGAGTCACCATCCATATGAGAACTTTGGCGAAAGCACTTTGCGAGTCGGGAGTCCCGATCTTCACAAAGCAAACCACTACGAAGCTTTTCACCTCCATTACTGGATACAACTCAGCAGCGGGATTCCATGATCTGTGGTCAATCACACTGCCAGATCACTACCATGCTTCAAACTCTATAATGCCTCCAATCCAACGCAGGTCGTTACGGATGGAGGCAAATATTTCTGCATGCCAATCATAACAATCAAGCGCGATGATCTGGGCAGTTATAAGAGAATCACACCATGCAAATCATATGGTTATGGAGAATCGATACACATAACCTACACTATCAGTTATGACTCTCAAGATATTTATACGCTGAGAATCAGAAGAAAGGCAATTCCAAGCCAATTTATCTAGAAAGATTGTAAGACTAGATAGCTCTATAAATTCACTGTAACTTCTGCAGACTAGTGAATTTTCTCTCTCCTCTCTGTGGTTTTTTTCATTTTAGGTTTCCACGTAAAATCTCTTTTCTTTGCTTGCTTTCTGTGTTAAAATTTTTATTATCATCCTATAAATGAGACAACCCTAACTCCTCGTGGTGCGAAATTGACCGTTCAATTAGTTGTATCTAAAAAATCTCCACCAAATTGGTGCTTTCGTTGAGAGTTGAGTCCTTACTCTCAAAATCTCTTCCCTCGTAACCTTCCTAAAAAGCCTCTTCCAAATTAATGATGGCCCCATGAAAGCGAGTTGTCGACGGTGCTACATCCAAAGGCAAGGTCATCACAACTACTGGGGGCACAACCCCTCCTACCAACAATCAACCGCATATCGAGGACACTGACTCCTTTACCACCAGAGCCTTCCGCCGATGTCTAACCATCACAGCAACAAGAAGACCCACTCCTTCAGATGCTTCATGAGATGAGAGAGAAAGTGAAGGAACAACAGTTGCGATCTGATCATGAGCGGGAGTATATGGTTTTCGATCGCGAAAACATCATTTGGGAACAAGAGGAGTTGAGGCTGCTTAACCAATGCACCAGGCCCAAGTCACAGCTATCCAGAACAACTCTACACAAACTGAGGGCAACTCCGAGAGCAACATGTCTCCCGATCTTCATGCCCTCGATGAGCTGATCTGGAAGCGAATCGTGGAGGCCAACCTGCCTCACCACCTAATCCCAACTTCCACATCCACTATTCTATCTCTCCAAGGATATCCAAGAGTGTAAATTTTTGAGGAAATTTACGACTTCCACTTTCGACTATTCATCTAGAGCGAGTGATCCAGTTCAGCACAATCTCACTTCTCGGTCGGAGAAATACTGCTTCTACCACGACTGCAAAGGGCACCAAACTGTTTACTGTTGGGCTCTCTGAAGGTACCTAGAACTCGTCTAACGGAGCTTTCTTAAAGAGCACATTCTCACTCCCGAAGCAATTTCTAGATAGCCAAACAGAACCTGATCGCCCATTATAAGGCTTTACTCAAATTCTAGACATAGAGCGTACTCTTTCCATCCTAATTTATGTATTGCATTTTTTGAATAAAATATTATTTTATGCTCCTAATCTTTGCAGTACATCCATCCATCCACACGCCCCGCTGATGGGATTTTCCCCCCTCGGAGGCGGCTGTGAGACCCCCCTATTGATGTGATTTCGGCCACTCGGAGGCGGTTACGTCCATCCATCAACACGCCCGCTGATGGGATTTCCCCTCTCGGAGGCGGCTATGCAATCACTCCGGAGTGGATTTTCCTTACTCGGAGGATCGTGTTTGAACACTACACTGATGGAATTTTCCCACTCGGAAGTGTCAATACAGACTTGCCTACATGCTTTTCTCGGTCTACGGGAGCTAAAACCCTTCGTTGTGGGATTGCCCTCACTCGGAGTCTCCCACTTTTCTGCAGGGATTTCCCCCTCTCAGAGCCCCCTTTCTGATGTTCCGCTGACGGGATTGCCCCCAATCTACCAGACACTAGCCTACGAGCTCCCCTCATTTGAACCCACAGACGGATGAACCCATGGTAGTTTTCCTCTGTCGTGGGTTCCTTCCGTATTTCGATGATGGGATTTCTCCTACTTGGGAGACAATTCCGTTGATGGGATATCCTCCATATGAGAGGACATCTCCGCTGATGGGTTTACTCTTACGTTGGAGGTACCAGATCGTCAGACTGGATAGGGGCCCCTATCCGAAGTAGACACATCCAATCTGTCGTTTGGGTGATACTCCCACTTTAGACCAACTTTTTGCAGGTCCAATAAGACTGACTACGTGCAACACGATATATTTTTATGAGGATTTCCTTATTTAGATTGCCCCCTCAATGTAGTCCCGCATGGTCATAAGACCAATTGCTCTCTCGAGAACGAAAAGGTTCAGATGGGATTTTCCCTACTCGGAGGCGGCAACACAGAATCCTCTATGGCCATTCAAGACGCTCCATTGTGGGATTTCCTCTACTCGAAGACCAGATTCTGATGCATGGATTTTCCCGCATAGTTATAAGACCAATTGCTCTCTCGAGAACGAAAAGGTTCAGATGGGATTTTCCCTACTCGGAGGCGGCAACACATAATCCTCTATGCCATTCAAGACGCTCCATTGTGGGATTTCTCTACTCTCGAAGACCAGATTCTGATGCATGGATTTTCCCCTTTTAGAACCCCTGCTTCGCAGCTCCTTTGATAAGATTTCCACTCGGAAGTAAAGCGAACCGACTCTGTTGTAGGGATTACCCCCTCGCGGAGGCTCAACTCCGCAGTTGAGATTTCTCCTACTTGGGAGCCATTTGCCAAACCAACACCTGACGTTCCGGAACATCCATATACCAATACCAAACATCTCGGAGTCAAAGCAAACACTCCGAGGAGGCATCCAATTCCAGACGAATATAATGGTAAAACAAACCAAGCAAGATCTAAACAACATTTTCATTAACGTTTTTATTATAAATTTCCGATCACATCCATTCAAATACATGGTTACATTTAACAAGAGTAAAACAAGATCTATCATACGTTTGTGTTTACTTTTTTGAAAAGAAATACAGATAAATTTGCTCTTGCCCGTCCAAACCTATCGAGTAAGTTTCCGATATTGAAGCAAACAAAGATTTTTCTGTCAGAGAACGCCTCACACAGACGCAATCATATTGTTCACAACAGCTTCCACAGAACTCGGAGGGAACTCAGGGAGATTCTTGCACAAAAATAGGAGATCCTCCAGGTGAAGAATTTTCTCCTCTCTGACCAGAGCACGCCTATGAGGAAGCCAGATGGACCTCCCAGGACATACAAGACATTGATGATATCACACCATTGGTCCTTCATCCTGAGGAAAAGGTCAGAACTTCAAAAGAAAGGATGCTTCATCGGTGGCGTCCCAAGGTACCCTCATGCTTCCTTCTTGCGCCTCGCCTTAAGAAAAGAGCCTCTTAGGACGAGAGCGACATGATCCAACAAGGAATGAAGACGTCCGGGCATGAAAGACGACAATGGAATCAAGTCCACCTCCGCTATTGCCCAAGACAACCCATTCATACCCATCCGCCATCAGGAAAAGATCTCGGAGCACCAAATTAAGAGTTGATTGGCCCGATGGAGATCAGACGAGCAAATCAAGTCAAAGCAAGAGCCTTCCTTACCTTACCTGGCAGCAGGATTTTGTCGTGAAATTGATATTTCGCGACAAGATCATCGCGAAGACTGATGTGTTGCGCCAACTATCTTCATCATCTTCATCTTTCTCCTCCTTTCTCCATCGGACAAAGAAGAAGAACAACATCAATATCTACCAAAACAAGAACTTTGGGTAAGAAATTCTTGAGAAGACGGACAGACTTCTTCCAGGGATCCACCCTATTTATAGATGAAGATACCAGATCGTCTTCCATTCAAACTCTCAACCACCCCAGAGAAGTCGATTCGTATCCCGCAATTTACGGTATATTGAATCAGTCAGATATCAACTGTCTCTACCACACGATCTCTTCATCATGATATCAGGATCTCATTCATTAAATTGCCAGTTGTCCACCATCCACGATGCGTGCAGTCCAATTCCCAAAGACACCTCGACTGCTCCCCTGTAAAGTACAAATAATGTCACGAATTCTCGGAGAAAGATCGTGCCAGAGGATGGATTAGTCCGCTCCCCTCATCTATCTAAGTCTCAGGAAAAGAGGAGGCGGAGGGGCATCTGTAGTGGTTAGATTTCGATTTTTATTAGGACCACGACACGCGTTTCACTACATCAGGATCGTCCCGAGCGAAACGACGTGTCCGAGTACCTTCTCAAGACCACTTCAGCCAGGACAGAGGAGAAAGCCCGTGTGCCTCTCCGAGATCATTTCAGCCCGAGTCACCATCCAGATGGGAACTTTGGCGAAAATACTTTGCGGATCGGAGTTCCGATCCCCACAACGCAGACCCACTACGAAGCCTTTCACCTCCATTATTGGATACAGCTCAGCAGTAGGATTCCACAATTTATGGAGTCAATTACACTGTCAGATTACTTTCATGTTTCAAACGCTATAATGCCTCCAATCCAGCGCAGGTCGTTACGAATGGAGGTGGATATTTCTGCATGTCAGTCGCAACAATCAAGCGTGATGATCTGGGCAGTTATAAGAGAATCATAACGTGCAAATCATGCGGTTATGGAGACCGCATGACCCGCACTATCAATTATGATCCATAACCACATGACCCGCACTATCATTATGACTCATGATATTTGTACGCCGAGAACTAGAAGAAAAGGCAATTCGATCCAAGTCAATTTAGGTAGAAAGATTGTAAAGATTAGATAGCTCTACAAATTCACTGAAACATCTACAAACTAGTGAATTTCCTCTCTCCTCACCGTGTTTTTTTTTTCATTTTGGGTTTTCATGTAAAATCTCTTGTCTTTGCTTGCTTTCTGTGTTAAAATCTTTATTATCATCCTGTAAGCGAGACCCTAACTCCCCTTGGTGCGAAATTGGCCGTTCGATTGATTGTATCGGAAAATCTTAACCACACTTGTATATGACATATTCACTTTCTGGATCATCGATTCACACATCTTGTAGATCAAGTGAAGACAAGTTTTATCCATGTCGACAAACCTCAACAAATCATAGTTATGTGTATTAAAAGTGAGTATACAATCAACCTTATCCCACTCAGTATCATCCAAAATAATACTCCACATCAAGGATTCAGGTATCGGCAGAAACCTATTGGTTTCAGCTGTGTCGTGTCAGTTTTGGAGGGGATTGATCTGAAACATCATTAAAAACTTGGTTTCATTTAAGTTTTGACAAAAATCAGTTAATAAACCCAAGAAAAACGGTAAAAACTATCAAGTGCTTACTCCCAATTTTTAATATATCAGATTAGCAAAGATGTCTACAAGATCCCCAAACTAATATTGGAAAACAAACAAACAAACAAAAAGAACCCAAATCTGAAAATTTTTAAAAGAGAAAAGAGGAAAGAGAAGGAGAACAACATTAGGGGAATAACAATAGCAAGAGGCGAGGAGACCCGGGGATTTACTATGAATGGTCGTGTGTAGTTGCTAATCTTCAATTTGGATCTGATCAACAGCGAAATGCGGTTGTGTTGAGAAATCAGTTTTGTGTAGAGTTTAGGGTTATGCAGAATAGGGTAAACAAAGTGGTTGGGTTTTAGTTTTTGTCACTGATAGTCAAGCGTTTTTGGGTTACCCAAATTCGATAATTCTAAGTTGCACAATAGTTTACTTAAAGTATTAAGTTAAATGGGTATGGTTATTCAAACAAGAAACCCATTTAAGTTCTATTGATGTGTAAACAATTTATATTTTTTTCATTTACCCCCTGCTGGAATCAAAGTGCTATGGTTTCACATTTTCTTTTAAGCTTTCATACACATTGCAAACACTTATATACCTACATGATATATAAATGTATATGTGCAAATAACTTTAAGACTATATGAGCCAAAATCGGAACTAAGAAAATAGTTGAAACCAAAAATTCTAGAAGATACTGAAATCCAAACTGAGTTCTCAAACCTTGCTCTATATGGAGTGTATTTGAGAAGAGAGAAGACAGCACAATCCAAATTAAGGTGTTTCCCTTTATTTATAAAATAGAAATAACACAAGTCCTCAGGGGATGAAGTAGGATTTTTACTTGAGGGGCGGGGGGGGGGGGGGGGGGGGGTTGGTGAATATGTAATACTAAAATTGGAACAATTGATTGTCGTATCTAAGATCTCCTTGTTTGTGACAAATACTTCCCCCCTTTTTCTTGCAACTTTGCAATCCATATACAAGGAATTTATTTTAATTTCTCTATACCATGAACTCACAAACTCTATGAAAGATATTTAACTTAGAGTTAGAACATAGGGAGAGCAAAATTTTACTTATTATGTATTTTTATTTGTTCATTCTTTTGGGGTTGGTCTGATTTGGACTGGAAATGTGTAGCCATGTAAAACCTACACTTTCTTTTCTTTGGTTTTCTTTTCACTGTACATTTGATGATCCAAATTTGATTATCATAATGAATTTGAATTTGAACTACATAATTATTGGGAGATAGTAATCTTTTAGTTAAATTGATTTGTATTCAATTAGAAATCACTCAATTGTAAAAATTAAATTGTATTTGATTGGATAGTTTTTAAAGATAATAGGATGAGTTATCTAAACTGATTAAAATTTAGTGATATCTGAATTGAGATAAGCCTCTCACTATTTTAATCTGAAACTACTAAATTTGCAACCTAATCATAAGTGCTCACATAGGAACCAAAAAACTTATATTACGATTGCAAACCTCTGCATAACTTGGTAGGCGGGTTCTATTTTTTTTCTTGGCACGCAGATATTTCTATTTCAAAGGGACACTAAGATGATTATGAAACCAGAAAAATCTAATAGGAATTCCCCCCCCCCCCCCCCCCCCCCCCCCCCCCCCCCCCCGAGGGGGACGATTTCCCTTTCTCGCCTCCCCTTCGATCAGTCCTGACAGGAATAGGAAACTACAAGATAACAAAAAGATTTACTTTTACTAGTATTACAAAATTATCCTATACTAATGTAATACGAGAGGATAGCAATCACCTTCAATTTAAATAAATAGGAAATTAGGGTTTTGACAAGAAAATAAATAAGAGAAAATAGGGTTTAAGAGATAGAGATAAGAACTGAATAGATTTTGGGCTTCCCACCCTTTGCACTACGGACTTCACACCCCAATCTCAAGAACTCAAGGCTCAAGAAATATTAACTGGAAAATATTAATTCATCATTGTCTACCTTATTCATTGAGTTGAACCTCTTTAAATAAGCTACTATAAAGCAAAATTTTCCATCACAAGCGATGTGAGACTAAACAATGAAAGCCTACACTAAAAGCAAATAAAAAGACTACAATAGAAAGTAACTAAAAATGATTCCCATCAACCACTCTAATATGGGTGTTGGATTTGGGGGGACAGAGAGAAGGGGTGCTATGTGGATTGGGGGGTGGGGGAAAGAAGAAGGGAGAAGAGAAAGAAGCAAGAGAAGAAGGAGGGGGTGGGATTGGGTGATGGATGGTCGTGGGCGGTGGTAGTAGGCGGCGACGGCGTGTGGTGGTAAGAATGTTGGGGTTTGGGTTGGTTTCTTGTTTGGGAAGAAAAAAATAGAAGAAGATATTGAAGAAGGAGAAGAGGAAATAAAGAAAAGGAAACGAAAAGAGGAAAGAGAGGAAGGTTGGTGGGTCTAGGTGGGGTCAGGTGTTGAAAAGAAGGAGAAAGAAAAGAAAGAAGAAAGAGAGAGAAAAAAGAACGAATAAAGACAAATTAGAACTAGAAAGAAACTTTTTTGGTTATTGATTGATATCGACCTAGCACTCTGATTTCATGTTTTGATAGAGAGAAATGATGCAACCCCAATTAGGTGTTGCTCTTAATTTATAAAATAGAAATAGTACAAGTCCTCACAAGAGTAAGAAATTACAAAATAACAGAACATGCTCTAATTTTACTATTCTTACAAAATTACCCTATATTACACTGATAGTGTTTTTCCCTTATTATCTTCACTATATGAAGACCATTTATCACACACCAAAGATTGGAGCTCTTGTTTAATTAGTTAAAATCTCTTGAGCACAATCATCATTGATGTAACTATTGACTACTACTTTAAAGAAATAAACTCATTAGATATTGCTAATCTCCTTGAACGAGTTGCAATGAAATTCTTGCAAAAGTTCGCATCTCTGGTGACTTTTTTGGACCAACGACATTCTTCATGTTTCTAAATTGTCCCCTGTACTCTTTGCGGCACACATATCCTTCCATGTAAGATTTAAAGTGCGCATAACATACATAGTCCAACTTTAATGTCGAAACCTAATCCATATGTACTCAAGCATTATAATGAATAACTTTTTCGATCAAGTTGGGAGTAGTCTTTTATCTTTTTGAAACCCCTTAGCATTTAGTCGCCTTTAAGAAGATAGGTCCACCTTTCGTCATGGCCTAAAGTTGATAAATGGAATCCTTTTTGAGTTGGACCATCCATCAGAACATTTGTGACACCCTTATCCTTCCAAGTTCCCAAGGTACAAATAATTCTTCAATGTGAGCTCGTGCCTCATCAAGCAAGTTTGTCCGAGGAAAAAATTTCTGAGAAGGACAAGTCACCAATGTGGTTGTTAGCTGCAAAGGTTTATGATTTTACGTAATGTAGTTTTTCTTGCAAGCTGAAATGGCAAACCACTTGCGTAAAACCTTCTCTCCATTAATGCTCTCAATTGATGTTGGGCTTCATTCTCAATTGGTCCCTCACACCCTTCCATTTTTGGAGATCATAACCGTCTAATTGAGAAGAGGTGAATTTGTCCAAAGACTTACTTGAAGAAGGTGAAAATGGAAACTCTTTAGGCTTGAAAATTTCCTTCCGCTTTTTGAACAAACCGCTTCAACTTTGAAAGTTCCCTACCTCTTATTTAAAAGCATAAGGCAACTCCTTTGTTAAGAATCTTAACTTAGCACTCACTTGATTATGTCCCCGTGTATATGTTCTTGTAAAAGTGACATCTAAAAATTTTAATTCTACCAGCATCTCCCTTCTTGACCTCCTTGTCAACAAAAGCTCAAACTGGTCAATTTTCATTTAAATTTGTCCTTGCATTTGATGAAGCTTGAGTACTAGTGCGGTTGAGTTAGAGCTCATACTTCCTAATTAGCAAGAGATTGATTACACAATGTATGAGTTCCAAGATTCAATCATATTTCATGAAAAATGACATTTTTATACCCTAAAAACCATAAACACTGGAATTCTATAACAAAACAAATCCAAAACAACCTACATCAACTAGATTGGCTTTAGGTTCTAACAAAATTTGTTATTAAACAAGAAATATTCTAAACACAGATCGAGATAGGAAAAAGAAGAAAACATAACATGTAATTGTTAGTGTCACTATTGCGGCAGTGTTGCTATTAGGGCGGCATTGCTGTAGCCCTAAAGGAGTGAGAGAAAGAGGTGGTGCAGAGACAGAGAGGGAGAAAATGAGGGGCTTAAGTTGGTCCTTTTGGGTTTGGGTTGAGACTAGATCCGAACCCGTAAACAAATTAGTAAATTAAGTTATTGGGTTCGGGTCTAGTTTTGACATAAAGCCATAAAATAATTAAGTTCACTAAATATATCTTAACGATTTTGCAAGTAGGTCAGGCTTTTCGTACCCTTCTACTAGCTATATGATTGTCTCACTCTAGAACTTGGCACCAAGTTGCAGAAGTTTAAATTTTGAAGTTGGTTTCTCAAAGGCAGTATCTCCATGTTCTTATTGACTTCGTACTGTGCTCTGTTTCAGATCCATTATATTGTGAAAACATGAGGATAATGAAATAATGTTGTGGAAAATGGAGATTGTTATTATTACTTCGTTTTCTGGATGAATTATGCATATCATTTTCTGTTTGGTTTTGGCAGTATCCTTAAATTTTGAATCTGTGCATTTGTTTAAACAGTGGGTGTCATTATTTGTAGAATTTACTTTTGTTCCCTTAGATGGCTTATCAACCGACTCATCAAATTTTCGCAGCTTCACATGCCGCATGTGACTTTGACAAGATAGCCTTTTTTATATTCATGATGTCTAGAGTAGTTTTTTGAGTTATGTGCCATGAATTGACAGCTATTCTATTCCATACACACTGGCATAGCTAAAAAACTGGTTAATGTTGTATGACAACTCCAATGAGTCTCCTCTGTTAGTGAATAGTAATTTGCTCCTATAGTCTGAGTATTAACTAACCTATGTTGACTAGCAGAGTAAACATGAAATTCTTTAGATTATTCTGTTATTTCTTGTCATATTATATCAGTTTTCAGGATAGGTTTGCTAGTCTATTTGGTTGTCTCAAGTGATGTAAGTATTGGATGCACCCTTGTGGGGAAAGTCTATAAAAGTGATATACTCCTTTTGCAGCATTTGGCCTGCGGGTGTATCACTCTTATTTGGCATCACCTTCCTAGGAATCTGCTTAGTATCTGCTTATGTTGCATTGCCATGTTTGTTGTGATCTGAACATTTGCGGGGTTGTAGTAGTTTTTTGTTTAGCACGCTAAAGAGATTTTTTTTTTTTTTAAAAAAGATTGTGACACTTCTGAGTGTAGATTTTCCAAGAGGTAAATATAGTGGTGTCTGCATCTGTGGTGGCAATGACAATGCTGATGATGTGGTGGTTGTGTGGAGTGCAATGGCGGTTGAGAGGATGGATGAAGGCAGTGACAATGTTGATGGGGTTTGGGCGGTGGCATGGCGATGTCAGCAGCGTTATAGTAGAGTCATCGGCGATGACGACAATAATGTTTGCTGGTAGCTTAGAAGAGTAAGATGGATGCTGTGATCACAATGCTGCTGGCAGCAGCAACACGAAGACGGAGAAGCGAGAATGCAGGCGAGGAGGGAGTGGAGGGGTAGAGGTAGAATAAGGGCATTTTAGAAAATAAGATTTTGTTTCTTATAGAAGGATTCCCACTGTGGGATTGCACAATGTGCACCTCATGGACGATCACATTCCTAAAAATTGAGAGAAAAAAATGAGAATGTGATGCCAATGAAAATCCATGGTTTTCGGGAATATTTTGTTGTATGGCAAATGCAAAAATCCATGTAGAACTCTCAAATTTCCGAGCATTTTCTTGCATACCAAAGTCAAGGTTCATTAATTGTCCACTTTTCGAGGCCATCATTTAGTTGATTTTGGGTGGATATGTGATGAGGACATCACACTTAGTTTAAATTATTTTCATGCCTTAGTTTATTTTTGAGTAGTTGTCTTTTTTTTATGTCAGTGTTTAATACCACATCTGTTATCCCCTAAAAGTGCTCTTTTGTAAAGCCTATAAAAAGGCATCAGACTTATTTTATTATTAGATAATGATTAAATAAAAAATTTTAGTTAAAGTTTATTGAGCTTTTAAGTTCTTGAGATGGGTGTGAAGTCCATGATGTGAGGGTGTGAAGTCCGTGGTGTGAGGGGTGTGAATCTCAAATTTATCTGATTTTTTTCTCAAAGCTTAATTCCTCTTTTTTCAAAACTCTAGTTTTTCCTTTTTTTTTTTGAATTGAAGGCGATTGCGATCCTATATTACATTAGTTTGGTATCAGATTTTTGGTCTCAATCCCCTTCAAAACTTTTCCCTCGCCATCAAAACCCTAGATCTAAATCCCTAGATCTATTCTCAAAAAAAAACTACTGTAGCAAATTCCCAAAAATTCCCCATGAAAATCTAAATCTCTACTGTTCATCCATCTTCATCTCCTTCCCCGCTCCCCTCTCCTTGTTCATCTTCTCCCTCCCTCCCTCCATTGCAACTTACCAACATTGTCTCCGTCAAGATCTCAGCGCCACCACCTACTTCGAGATCGCTCCCGCCACTAACTTCACCATCAATTTCACCATCTCCTTCAAGGACATCACCGCCACCCCTTTCCTCCACCGCCACATCTCCTCCACCCAAGTCTCCTCTCTCATCTCCTTCATCACCACCTTCATCAATCCTTATCATCTCCACCAACATCAAGCTCTTCATCATGACACCTCCAAGAGAGAACCCCCGCTTCGGGCACCACTGCCTCGCACCACCACCACCTCAGCTCGCCGCTTCTAGGCTCAAGAAAACTCGCTGCCTCCCGCACTCACCATCATCACCTCAAAGCTCCAGCCTCAACATCAACCTCATCATTCCTACCCTCATCATCTCTCAGCAAGATCAGTCATCGACCACCATCGCCATCTCCATCACTTCGCTAAATCCCCACCGCCCGATCAGATTTGTGTCCTCACCGTGAGCTCCTCATTGTCCTATCATTTCGTGGTCTCGCCGGAACTCCTCACCGATGCGCCAACAGACGACAACCATCGTCGCGCCTCCATAGAGTCTCAACATTCCGCCGCCATTTGCAGAATTCAAATAAACCCTAGTGTGTTCGGTGAAGGAGAAAAGGAGAAACAGGTGTGGGTTTAGCCTTCAAACCCAAATCCGATTGCTATTGGGTTTAAGTTCTCAAACCCGCAGAGTGACCCAAACCCGATCCACTTGCAACCAGATCCAAATCCGCTTCATTTTTGCCTAACATCACCTTGTGACGTCATCAACTTACCTTGTGATGTCATTGGCTCGACGAGCTGTTTCTGAGCCGCTTGACATCGGCATGAGCCGAGCTAATTTGGAGCCGCCGGCTCCAATTCGAGCTGACCTCAAGCCGGTCGAGTCTCTGCTGACGTCAGCGGCTCATAGTTGGCGTCATCTTCCCTGAGCTGCACTGTTCACTGCAGCTGCACAACGGCATTCCGGAGCCCATTTCAGGCTCGTCCGGAATTCGATTCGAGTTATGTTTGAAGCGTTGGATTCGCGACTGAGTCCTGAAGCTACTGGAAAGAATTCACAGTAGTTGAATGCGGATCTGACCTCAACAAGCCTCTGTTTGGAGTCTTACTGTTCTTTCCGCAGAACACAATGAACTTTTGGGATAATTTCTGAGTTTCTTGCTCTGAAATTTTGATTTTAACTCTATGGGATTTAATTTTTGTGGAAGTTATATAAACACTGATGCCGATGAGAAGGAAGTGAAACGAGATATGTTTTACGGTTATCCCGCATTTTTGGGGTTCTAATGATCGTTATGGATATGAGGAGCGAGAAAATCATCTTGAAGATTTTTTCAAATATTTCTCGAACAGAAGTACTAGTATGCCCAAATGAAATTGGTTGGAGAAACTTATTAGTGGCAGAAAGATAGCCATATCGATTGTCGATGTTGATTAGTGTTACAAGGTCGTTTTCGTACTCGGTATGCTCTGCACCTTCTTTATGCATCTGAGACAGACTATAATGAGCCTAATGTTAAGGAGCCAGAACCAGAGATAGAAGTTGTTGAGTTGGTGTCACCGCAAGAAGAGATTTCCTCATGACCCATGATAGTTTAAGAGCTCCCTATTGAGACCCTTGTAGATCCTCTAGCCGAGCCTACCATGGCACTGGTCTCACCTTTGGTAGCTATGGGAGCCTCATTATTCTTGAGATCACTTGACGTCTACGACCTATTGCAGATCTTCCTACAGGAGGCAGGATTACGGGAGATCATGCTAGTCATGGTGCAAAGAGCTGTCAGTTCAGTTTTTATTTTGAATGATTCACATTGTCTGCTACCTGTGATAAGTTTGACCTATCGTCCTTCACATCCGATCTGTACGGAAACTAGTTCCTCTTCCACCACCCTGGTTCGACCATAACTCATCAGTGTTGCTTCCCCGACCACCACCATGGCCGGATTGAGATGCTTCGTGAGGGGAACTTTCACTCGACATGGTCGAGTATCTCCTATCCCGGGGGAAATAATGGCGACACGCGCTCAGTTTGCTAGTTATTTTCATGTCTTAGTTTATTTTTAAGTAGTTGTCCTTTTTTATGTTTAGTGTTTAGTATCACATCGGTTATCCCCTGAAAGTGCTCTTTTGTAAAGCCTGTAAATAAGCATCAAACTTTTTTATTACTAGACAATGATTAAATAAAAATTTTCAATTAAATTTTTTGAAGCTTTTGAGTTCTTGAGATTGGGGTGTGAAGCCCGTGGCGTAAGGAGTGTGAAGCCTGGGGTGCATCGCCTTAATTTATCTAGTTCTTTTCTCAAACTCTAATTTCTCTTTTCTCAAAACTTTAATTTTTTCCTTTTTCTTTGAATTAAAGGTGATTGCGATCTTGTATTACATCAACATGCCTTGACAAGTTTTGTAGATTGTTGAAATAATATATGTATTTTTTAACGGTAAAATTATTTTCCTTAATCAAAAGAGAAATACAAAATATTACATTGAATCCAACTCTAATAACTCTCTCACATGAGAACCAATCATGTACTAACTCTTAATAACTCAAAACAACCCAAAAACTCAGATAAACTAGTCATTATGCTAAAAATAGCTCCAAGACTCGTGTTGAAATGATATATGTTAGACAATGGATATGGAAGGTTCTCATAAACATTTATTTATCAGTTGTACATCAGATAATTGAACGGTACAGTAATTAGGATTACTGTGGAAGGCCACCGTATTTGTGAATTTAATGACATTTCCTTTCTATATATTTGATCATTGTATGCATACATGTAAAATAAACGGTAGACCTCTTTCTTATCTTGGTTGGTCGTCTTTGTACCTTTCTTTATGAACAAAATTTTCTTTTGAGAAGATGCACACCTGGGCATGGAGGTGCTCAACTAGGTGGCCATGGGTTGGTCACACCGCTTTTTATTGCCGCTTCAAATCACTATGTAATCTAGTGAAAATGAGGAATAATATAAACTCAACCTGAAATTGTAGAGGCTTGTGTTTATCAATCTCAAAATATTGGAACATAGCTTTTAGTGAAACAAATTTTATCAATTATAGCTTGGGCAAGCACATGAATAGGTGCCAGCCACAAACCGGGAGCCCACAAAATAGACTGTCGTTAACTTGATGTTTACCCTTATATTTATTGTGCCTATGTTCTTCATATAGTTCTTCATATGAAGGTCGGTACTCGGTAGTGGTATACGGGGAAGGATCTGAGAGATGATAGGCCATATAGATGAGCCAGAATAGGTAAACCGCTGGTTACATTACAACTTCAAATAGGCTTTTCACCACGGTTACACTTAATGAATCTTCTTTGACTTTTCAAATGAAACGGTAAATCTCTTGCTTTTACACTTAAGAATTTTCTTGGAGTTTTCAAATGAATGGTAAATCTCTGCTTTTACACCTATGAATCTTCTTGGAGTTTTCAAATGAATTGGTAAATCTCTGCTTTTCATGACAATATCTCTGTCTATGACTTATCCCGTCTTTCTAACTAGGTAGGTATAGTGTTCTCGGATCTTGCAATTTTATGTCATTTGCATTTTATTAATGAGAGAAACCTATTTCATTTTTCCTTAGCCTGCAATTCATAGTTGTGCATTCCATGCCTGCTGAGATTTTAAACATATAAATATGATAATTTTTGGCCATTTGATTGCAGGTGAAAGTCTGTGATATCTGTGGTGATGCTGGTCGGGAGGAGCTACTTGCTTTTTGTAGAAGATGTAGTGATGGTGCAGAACACACGTAAGACATAAAACTTTGAGCCCATTCTTCATTTTTACTAATTTATCTCCAATAATTGGTTTTGTTCGAGGTTTAAACTTTTACTGCTATTTCTATTAACTAGTTATTGCATGCGAGTAATGTTGCGTAAAGTTCCAGAAGGTGATTGGTTATGTGAGGAATGCCAGCTGAAGGATGATGCTGAAAGAAAAGGGTGGATAGGCCTGAAAAGTTATCTGGAACAGTAAAAACAATGCAAGCTTAAGAAGGAGGATGAAGTTAAGAAGGAGGATAACTCAGAAAAGGTATCGGGAATAGAAAAAGAGTGCAAGCTTAAGGAGGATGACGAAGTTAAAAGAGTGGATAGGCATGAAAAGGTATCTGGAATGGCGAAAGAGTACAAGCTTAAGGTTCATGCTGAAGTTAAGAAGGGGGAAATGTCTGAAGCGGCATCCAGAGCAGCAAAAGAATGCAAGCAGAAGGATGACATTGAATATA
Source organism: Agave tequilana (assembly GCA_038442645.1). Taxonomy (NCBI): domain Eukaryota; kingdom Viridiplantae; phylum Streptophyta; class Magnoliopsida; order Asparagales; family Asparagaceae; genus Agave; species Agave tequilana. Next base: position 20,090 of record JAVJIF010001036.1, on the reverse strand, counting down.
AAGAGGTTGATAAGTCTGAAACTATTTCTGGAACATCAAAACTAACACGCCTGCCTGAAACCAGCCAGAAGCTTGCAAGTAAATCAAATTCGAAACTTATGCCTAAGTTGGATGTGAAGGTGATTGATCCAGAAGTGAGAAGGGCCCCTAAAGGACTGCAAAGTTCAAGAATGTCAGCTAAAAGACATGCAGATGGTCAGGATGTCATGTTACCCAATAGCAAAAAGCATACTGAAATAAGTGGTGAATGCATTGAGACGGGCAGTCCTAGGAAAAAACCTGCTCTATCGCGTGACAGTTCATTCAAGAACTTGGATACAGAAAAAAAAAGGGTAGGAAACATGCCTCCATCAAATGGAAGTCAGAGTGCAAATAGTTTTCAGGGCTTTTCACGCTCGCAATCTATGTTGAGTTCTCATGTATCAAAGGTCGAAGCTCAACTTCAGCCTCCTCATAGTAAGTTTATTAACTATAACTGTTGGTAAAACAAGAATGCTTGTTTTCCCTTTCTAGAAAAGACTCATTAGCTATTTCTTACGCAGGATTTCTCTCACGGTCAAGTTCTTTTAACAACTCAAATTCGAAACCAAAAGTCAAGCAGCTCACCCCAAATGTTCTTGGTAAGCCAAAAATCACTAGAGAATTTTTATTGAATGACACAAGAAAAGCGGCAGTAGTCAGATCCATGACTAAGTCTGCATCATTCAAAAACATTGGCTCTGGTTGTTCTAATACTGAGTCAGCTGGTAAAACTCAGTTCATTCATCAGCCCCTTGTTGAGGAACCCAGATCTTTGAAACAGGTGAAAGAAAGAAATATGATGGAAAAGAAATTTTTTTCTACATTGGATTGTCCCCTCACCAATTTATCACCTAGGTCTGGTACCTGCGCTCCTCTTCCAAAGACAGATATGAAGATTGCACTACATGATGTTAAGTTAAATAATATGTCTGAATCAAATGTTTTTAGAATTAATAAAGGATCAGAGGATGCAAATGGATTAGGTAAACAGTCTTTCCCTAGGAGTTTAAGTTTGTCTTTGATTTAAATTTGAAAAAAATTTAAGCACTTATTATTTGGTTATGTTATCTGTTAGGGAGGAATGATGCAAAGAAGTCAATATATTCAGCTAAGACTGTAAGTGCATCATTGAATGCAAAGGGCAGCAGTGAGGACCAAAGGCCATGCCAAACCCCCAAGGAAGGTGCTCGCAGATGCGCCAGTTCTACTGAGAAATTGTACAATAATGCTGAGATAGTTCAACATCGAAGTGTGTTTCAGACTGCTGAGTCAACTCATCGGGATGATAAAACCAAGGACCCTACTGTTTTCAGCAGTTTAAGGCAGGCAGTTTTGGGTGGAAATCGAGTACTACGTTGTCAAAGATGTAATGAAACAGGTCATGCAACACAGTTCTGTTCAATCAACAAGCTCCGATCATCTGCTCTTAAGCCTTCCTCTGATAAGAATTCAAAGGATGAAAAGAAAGAGGGCAATAAATGGAAAGCTGCTGTAGAGACTACCATTTTAAAGAGTCGGCTACAAAAGAATAACAGGCAGAGTAATCAGTCTGAAGAGTTTTCCAGTTCCAGTGCAAATCCAAGCTGTGAAGTAGCTCCAAAGGATTTTCTGCCTAGTTCCTCAAATCATTTTAGAAATATCCCTCTTGTAGTAGGAAGTGATGGACAAGAAGAGACCTTAAGAAGTTCAGATGTTGATCCCATTAAGACATCACATATCACGGATGTCGGGCAGCTTCCATCAGTTGAAGATTCAAGCACTTCTCGAGCTGCTCAAACAATTGAAGCTTCTTGCACTCCTAAACCAAGCGAATTACACGCTACTGATTCTGTTTCAGATGAGTTGAATAAGAAGCATGTGCTGCATATGTTGCCTGATCAAGCTTCAGAACTTGCAAATCCTTGTAGAGCTTCAGCAATTCCAGATCTTGAATTCATTTGGCAGTATGATAAGCTTTACTTTCAAAATTTCAATTTGTACAATGTATCCTCAAGCTTGAATTGTTTTCTGTCAATGAACCTTAGATGATTTTTTTTCTCCCTTTTTCTTTTATTTGCAGAGGTAGTCTTGAGGTTCTGACAACTGGAAAGGAACCTGCACCCTTTGATGGGATTCAGGCACACTTGTCAACATCTGCTTCACCCAAAGTGCTTGAAGTAGCAAGCAAGCTCCCTTGCAAAGTTCAATTGGAGGAAGTTTCTTGGATTAGCTCATGGCCATTGCAGTTTCAGGGAATTAGTCCTGACGAACATAATGTTGCTCTTTTTTTCTTTGCTAAAGATGTTGAGAGGTTTGTTTGTTACACAATTCTTTGTTCTTAAATGTATATGTCTTAGTCATTTGCATGCTGGTTCATTGGATGCATGATCTAACTTTCCGTCGTGTTGTTTTGATTGCAGTTATGAAAGGAGTTATAGCAAGCTGTTGGAAAAAATGCTTAAAAATGATGTAGCCCTTAAAGGGCTCATTGAGGGTATTGAGCTTTTTATATTCCCATCGACTAAGCTGCCTGTGCATTCACAACGTGAGTACTTAATGTTCATATTATGTTTAAGAAGTGCAGTTATTATGCATGTTTGGCGTCTTCTCCTTTCAAAGTTTTCTTCCAGTGTGAACACAAATTTGTTGATATTCTTGCTTGTAATGTATGTATATATTGAAGTATACCGAAATTAGAAGCGGCTATCTGTTGTCTGCAGGTTGGAATAGGCTATTTTTCCTCTGGGGTATATTCAAAGGAAGGAGCACGGATAATTTAACTTCCAAACCGAGTTCTCATAAGCAATCTTCTGGTGGAGCCATTTTGAATATTGATCTGGAGACTCAGGATCTTCCCTGTGCTCTCAGTTCTGTAGTTTTTGACTCCCAGAGGTCTGTTTCAGTTGAGAATCCTGAGAATAGATCACCCAGGTCTGATATATCACTCAAGGCATCGGTATCCAGTACATGGGTGGAAATGAGGGGTACTTCATCACCAAAAGTTGAGGATAGAATATGCAGAGTTCAGGATTCTCTTGTTGTCCATAATTCTTCATTTCAGAGTGCTGCTTATAGTAGGTTACCATCCCAAAAAAGTTCACACTCGCTTCCTGAAAGTGACTTCTTAAGTAGCACAAACCGGCTTTCTAATCTGCACAGTTTCCAACATCCTGAGTCAAGGTTTCAGATGATGAACACTCTTCCATGCTCAGAATTGAAAAGTGATGATGCTTATCCGGTAAACCTATTTTCTTTACCGCATGGAGAAGATTTACTATGCTATACATTCTTGGTTATCTTGGTTAGTTTTTCTGGAAATCTGGCTAGATTTCTTGGTTTTACCGCAAGATTTGTAGCCAAATATTTCCCGTTCAAATTCAGTGATGAAAGGTTAAGATGAAAATCCATTCCGTTCAAGTTGATTTCATTATTTAGAGTGCCTAAAACCAAAGATAATGGGACTTTTGAGTTTCTAGCCTATGTGTCAAGGAGGCATAAAGTCAATGGCTGAAACTAGCGTATTGCTTAGATATATCATTTGGCGCATACAAATTGCTAATCCAAATCTTTCATCACGATTTAGACACTTTAAAACCCTTGCATGTCAAGTTTTGTTGGGTTTTAGACATTCTAGACCGTCAATCTCAAAACTTTGTTGCTTTTTCTTTTTCTTTTTTAGGTAGAACTTATTACTGAATTGTGTATTTTTGTGTGTACTTGTGCATAAAACTTAAAGATTCACTTGGTTTTTGGTTTTTAGGCACTCTAAATGATATATATTATCTTGAACAAAGTTAACTTTTTTTTTTTGGGTGGCTTATGATTGGACTTGAATGAGAAATAGATTGCCACAAATTCTTTCGAAAGTAGCCAAATCTAACTTTGTCATGAATGCCCCCTTAATTGCTTTCGCTATTGTCCATATATAGTCACCAACTCTTTTATGGATTGATGGGCTTTATACTCTTTTTGCAGCAGTGTGATGTCAGCTTTGTTTGTGCTGATTATAAGGTTTTTACTGTTAGTGGCTTATTAGGGCTATAATATAAATTTATCACCTTGTTAAAATATAAGTATATTACCCTCAACTCTCACTCTAACTTCGGAGTTTCGGTGTAATGGCAGGAACTTAATATGGCCAGAGCAACCTAGCTTCAATTCCCACCAGACGCACATTTAAAAGAAATAAAAAACATATCACTATGCAAAAGCCTAGATTTCGTCCCATAAAAAGAGTGTTTAACCTGCAGGGGTGTGTTAGAATATAAATACATTACCCTCAAACCCTCATCACAACTTTGGAGTTTTGGTATAATAGCAGGGACTTTAGTATTAGGAATTTGCATAAATTTTGAGAATTCAAAGTTTTGAAATTGAAGCAAAGGGGCGAACTTAATTATTTTTGTAGGTTCTCTTAAATTAAATATAACGACCAAATTTTTAACATATCCATTTGTGTTTGAGTGAAGAGGGGCCACCTTCCCATCTAAGCCCATAGTTTTCGGACACTTAATGTATGAACAAGACACTTGTGTTTGGGAAACTAGTTTCAAACGTCGACACATACCATATTTGAAAACCAAGGGAGATAAATTTATACTATATGACATCTTTCTGATACTTGTGTGATACTAGCTCCACTAACATGGAAACTCATAACATTGGCTTTTGTTGTTTTAGAAACTGTGGTAGAGAGACTTGGCTCCTTAGCCAAATTCTTTCCACAAAATTTGATATTACGCAAATGAAATGGAAGATCCATTCCACTAAATTTGATCTATATCATTTAAAGGGGATACACATAAAAAATTAATTATCTTAAAGTTTGTTTGCTCATACATCTATAGGGACACTTAAAAAATTAATTATCTTAAAGTTTGTTTGCTCATACATTCATAGGTACAAAATGGACAATAGAAACTAACATGTCGTTTAGATTATGATTTTGCCATACAAATTTTTAGTCTAACCATTTAAATATGATCTATACATTTACAAACTCTTACGGATTTTTGTTAGATTCCAAATATCTCACACCATTAAACTAAGTAACTCGCTATATAGTCCATTCATTTTGTACCCGCTTGATACATAAGAAACATAATTTGAAAGCACTTGATTTTTGGTTATGGACACTCTAAATGATGTAAAACAACTAGAACAGGATGGGTCTTCAAATTGGTTTCCTAACATTGAATTTGGATGGGAAGAATTTGGCTCCAAATCCTTCCTCAAGGAGCCAAGTCTCTCTCTACACACACATACAGACACAACTATACTAATATGGACACAACACGCCGACACGTGACAAATCCTTTAAAATACACACCACATGTTTAAACCCGTGTGTCAAACACGACTGCAATACGACATAGGTTCATGATAGGAGTGTCTGTGCTATATAGGATATGTATAAGAATTAAGAGATATGAGCTTAAGCACATAAAATTTATGTGTTGGAGCTTTTTCTCATGTGTGGATGATGATCCTGCTCATTAGGATCTAAATATCTTCAAGGAGTAGTGGATAGAAAATCATAGGTCTTGGAGATTTTTTGCCCATCCATCAAGTTGTCCAAACTTATTCTATTTACAAAAAACTCGTTCGATTTGCAACCACATGATGGATGACAAACAATCTTCAAAATTCATAATTTAAAAATCATTCACCTCTTTTTTAGGATATGTAGATCAAGATGAAATATGGACACATGCGCCCACACCCACATCCACATACATATACACGCACGCAAAAAAAAATGTTATATTAGCCGTAGAAAAAAGATGTCATTTGAATGCATGTGTAAAAAAGCTCAGAATCACTTGATTTTTTATTGTTAGCTTAATTTGAGTATATGGATCAAGATGAACAATTCAAATTATCTGTGGCGTCGCGCACTACGGAGTTCTCACGAAGTTTACTTGAGAACCTTTCTCATAGGATCATTTCTCTACATATACATACATACACACACCACTATAAATATTGATTTGAAGCATAGAGATTTAAAAAAAAAAAATTGTCAAATGAAGAACTTCAATTGAGAATATGTAGAAATATATATTTAAGTAAGAGTTACATTCAATTATTTTTCCTATGTTTTCCAAGTTACACCTAGGATTCTGTCTTGTAATACTTATTTGTTGCAATTAATTGAAGTTTCTAAATTTACTTGAAGGTTTTGTCAATTAATTTTGACATAGAATTTATTGACTATGTAGACAAATGTACTTATGTACATGCACATGCACATACTTAACATATACATGTTTCTTATGTTTTTTGGGAGTGTTTGGCCCGTATTCATGTCACGCCTCATGTTTTGCTTTACTGCCCTTCCATGGTTCCTTTCTCTATCTACTACTTTCAGCCATGTCTTATGTAATATCCTTCTTTTTGAATTTTCCATGAACATGTGATCGCTACATGCCTCCACCTTGTAAAGCACGAACACTTTAAAGTAAGTTTCATGTCTGGCTCAGACACGTGTTGGATATCGACACTTTCAAGACACTTACCGGACACATTTGGGGCACTCCAGATTGTGAAACTACAAAATGGACCAACGCTATAACGAATTAAACTAAAATTTAGGGTTTCTCTTATATTTACCCCTTAAATCTACCATATTTCCATATTTACCCTCCAAATCATTATATTTCCTCTATTACCTCTCAAATCTTTAAAACACAACCCAAATACCCCTACCGTAAGGTACAAGGAATCAAAACAGAATATTCTGTTATTTTTTGAAATTCCTGTAATAACCTTATATCTTAATTAAATTCTATTTAAATCCTAATTAAATCCTTATTAATATCCCAGTTAAATCCTAATTCTATTTTGTGAAATTCTTGCTCCTGAGCTGGCTGGCATCAACTTTCTTCGCCACCTCTCCTCCTCCCACATCGTCACCTCGCCTCCTCCCTCCTCCGCCACACTCCTCCCATGGCGAGCTCCTCTGCCACCATTCACCATCACCGAATCCACCACCACCCAGATTTCACCGCTATCATCCTCCATCGCCATCTACCTCCCATGGCGAGCTTCTCCGCAACTATCCACCATCACTGAATCCATTATCTCATCATCACCATCATCACCACATCACCATCACCATATCCACCATCACCCAGTCCCAAATTCACCATCACCATCACCCCATCCCAAATTTACCACCAATTCCTTCAGTGATTCCCAGCTCTCTCTGGATTTCCGACGTAAGACGAGGCCCATGCCTCACCTTCATCTCGGCCGTGGCTTTCAAGTCAATCTCGACCGGTATCGCGAATCCAGGTCGGGTCTTGTACCCGAAGACGTGGATCTGGGTGTCCGTGCTGTCGCCGTCGATGACGATGGAGAATTTGGGAGAGCGCGGGAGGGGAAGATAGGATGACGATGGCGGAGGATGTGGAAAGGAGGATCATGGTTCTTTTGGGGGATTTGGGACTCGGGGAGAAGAGCCTGCAGTTTTGGGATATGGAGAGGTCCATTTCTGGGAGCTTTGTGTTTTGAGAGAAGAGGGAGGAATATGAGAGAGAGATGCAGGGGAGGGGGGAGAGATTTGAGGGGGAGATTTTAGTAAATTTGAAAAAAAAATAATGGTAAAATAGTAATTTTGTTTTTGAAGTGTTAAAAAAATAACGGAGGAGTATTTTGGTTGTGTTTAAAGATATGAGGGGTAATTGATGAAATGTGATAATTTTTTTTTTTTTGGGGGGGGGGGGGGTTAAAATACGGAAATATGGAAGATTTAAGGGGTAAATATGAGAAAAACCGTAAAATTTAAAGATCACGTGTTGAACACCTAAGAATCTAAGAGTCACATGTCGCTTAAACAATAATGAAAAAGAAGCCTCTTTGACATAAGTGAATACCATACTAGTAGAATCTAAACATCTCACTAGCTAGGTGAGACATTAATGAGATTATTTTCAGATTTTTTTTTTTTTGTTTTGGTTTTGTTACTTAGGATTGATTCCCATCATCAGTTGGAAGTTTAGGTACCAATTTGCAAACAGTTCTTCGACTTAGGTCTTACTGATTGTATGGTGAATCAAGAAGCTAATTACAGGAGGAAGGGGAAGAGTAAGGAATATGTTTGAGAAAGTGATGCATTGTTATATGCTTAAAAGTTTTGGAGTTTTCTTGTTTTGTGGAGCCCTTTCACAATATTCGTTGATCTTATGTCGCATTGATGGTAATTTTTGGTACCCCGCAGAAAATATCGACTCTTTTAGGTGAGGAAAAAAAATCTATAATAGGAAAACAATTTATTAGGATGATAACCATTACTGGCCTTGCAGACTAACAGAGTGATCTGTGCAGTGTTGCACTCATCGGATTTTCATTCTTTTGGTGTGTGGGAACTAAAGTGCTCAAACACACTTTAAGACTACAACATTTTCCAAGTCATCAATTCATGGTGGTATCACCGCCATTCATTTGCAATATTGGTGCTTTTACATGTACAACAACAACAACAACAACAACAACTAAGCCATTTGTCCCAAGTATTTGGGGTAAGCTACATGAACCAAAAGAGAATTACGTCAGATCGGTCACATGGATCAGCTTTCTCCACTCATTCCTATCGAGCAATATGCTTCCATTAAGACCTTTAGCCTCTATATCTTGTCGTATCACCTCCATCCATGTTTTCTTCTGTCTCCCTTGTTCTCTTTTAACTTGCCCTAATTTGATATGCTTTACTCGTCAGACTGGTACTTTTACATGTAAGATACCAAAAAAGTTACCAAACTGAGGTTGCTCATATTTTTGAAAATATATTTGTACATATCTTGATATTCTGGGTGAGCTCCGCTTCTAAGTTATGTTGTGATTCCTGATATCTGGACATTTTGACACCTGTGGTAGGAATTTACCATTTGATGTTTAGTTGTCGGATTCTTTGTTCAGTTTATACTCTCTGTTCAATCGAGAAATACCCTGCATGTCTGCAGTGAGTGAAACTGGCATGCAAATCCTGGCTTCCATGTAAAATTATATTGGTGATGGAGCAATGTCTATGGTAGAAGCGAAGGTAGTGAAACTCGTCATGAGATTTGAGCTTGGGAGTCCCACGATCCACCCCACCCCTTTATTTTGAGGTCCAAACCACAGCCTATCTTGATCCAGCCCTTTCTTTAAAGAAGGAACTCATTTGCCCTGAGCGGGAGCACGGTATGGAAGACAGTGGGCCAGAAGTGGGAATTGGGAAGTTGACTCTACTTCATTTCCCCACAAATAAGGAGAATGCAGATAGAAATCCAGTGTTGGAAAACAGGGATTATGCGGCTGATTATATGGCCCATGGTCACATTAAATAGGGTTTATACAGGCACATTATGTGGACAAACTACGTAATCATGACATTTGTTTAAATAATATTAAATACATGACAAACTATGAAATCAAGCTGTGATTATATAAATGCACTGCATTATATGATTATAAAGAGATGAAACACAATTGTTTTTGGTGGAAGGATTTTAATAGAGTTGGAAGTGGGTTGCGTAGTGTCGTGCTTAGACATGTCTAGGCACGACCATATAAAATAGCTATGCACAAGCACGCTATTAGTCAGGTATCAGTCCTTTGGATACTGACCCACTTGTTGTGCTAGGCCGACCCGTCCTGTTTGAATCGAGTTGGCCAATTCATGCTAAACTAACTAGTCAAACTTTAAATTAAATCACAAAACTGTCCTAAAAACGTGGTCATTATCCACGTAATTGGTAAATCACATAAATAGTTAGCAAAATCATTTTCTTCCCCCTCTTTTTATCCTAAATACTTAAAAGATACTGTCTCAAATAATCTAATTCAAATTGCGATCAAAATCTAAATAACTTCTTAATAATCCCAAATACTTAAGATAAGATAAGGTTGCACCTTATAAAATACTTAAAATCCATAATTAACAAGTAACGACTAATTAATCTAATCAAATCCTGATCCTGTAAATTTTAGCTACCATGTTAAATGTTGTGTAACACATGTTAAAATGTTTTCCAACACTCGTTAAGTATTTGAAGCCCTCATGTAAACTGCACCTGCACTGCTGCACATGATCAGCCCCCATCCATGTGTAGAGCTAGCAGGATGTATTTTTGAGTCTTGTAAATTTATCAACTTGCAACTATGTTGCAGTAATTTAACCCTAAGCTTAATCCATGTTACATTTAGAGCAAACCATGCTAACTTAATCACAAACTCGCATTCAATTGGCTTGAACCACGTCTCTAATGACAAAACCTGATACTGAGAAATATATAAATAGGCCTTATTGGCCATGGCTTTGAACTTGTGGCCCATGCAAGTCGGAACTTGCCCACGTCAATATCTAATTCGAAAATATTTTTGTCATAAACCATTCTAAGGATGAAATCAAAGTAATCCCTAGTTTTTATTTTTAAAAAGAGAAAAGTATTTGTATACCTTTTAGATATAATAGGTATAATTAGTTAATTAGTGAGGTTAATTGGTTATGAAGTCTTAATAGTGTTATGAGCATGGTTTGAAATCTCAAAAGCAGTATTGGAATTAACCATCAAATTTTCAGTATCAGAAGCAGTACCACCCATATAGACTATTTCGTCTCGGAGATATCAATCTTGCAAAAGAATTTAAAAAGTTGTTTTGATAATTAGTAGCAATTTGACTTATTTTTAAAATTATAGATGGAATTTGAATCATATTTTGACAGAGTATTATTATATGTGGTAATTAGTATTATTATATGTGGTAATTGGTGCAAAGACAAAATATGTACAGATAGGTTTTACCTGAACAATGCATTAAAGAAAAACCAAAGAGATTGCTTGGTCGGTGTGTATGAGATTGAAGGTGATACAATTTTCTTGCAACTTGATGTGGACAGTGTTTGCTAGCAAGCTAACTTCATAGTCATTTTAGTGAACTCATTTAGTAATCTTTTTGGCAAACTAATAAGAAATAAATAAAATTTAATTATGCTTTAAAATTTATTTTATTTTTTGTTAAATTAACAAAGTTATAAAATAATTATTTAACTATATTTATTGTAGTAAGAAATACAACAATTATTTTTGCTATCGAATTCATGGGATTTTTTACATTAAACTAATTCAATAAATAATTGTAGCTAACTAATCAAATTTAGCTAATGAAACTAACCTTATCATTTAATCTTAACTTATATCAATGTTTGTTAACTTTAACTATTATGTTAGTTAAATTGAAACTAACATTAACTACTGAATCTAATCTCTCTTTAATTACTTAAGCAATTAATTATACTCTACTTTTTAAATTCTTAATTTTCTACTTTTAGATATATATTTTTTAAATCGAGATCTCACTTGGGATTAGAGACGTTGTTGCTAAGTTCAATTTTTTGGTTTAGCTCTGGTGTAGTTTCATCTGTTTGATTTCCACTTGGGTTAGAATTCAGTTTAGTAATGGTTTGCAACTTCCACTTGGTTTGGCTTGCTTTGGTTTGCATTTCAGCAGTTTGGCATCAACAATTGAGCACTTGCGCCAACAATTATTAGTTTTGCATTAACAATTAAGTAGTTCAGCATCAATGCCAACACTTCAAAAATTTTGTTTAGAACTTCAATTGTTTGAACAAATAAATTTGTTTTTCTATGTTTTGTTTGGTACTCTCAAATATCATACCCTAATGAGTTTGAAAGGGAGACTTAAACATATTAGATAATTAGTTAGTTAATTAGTAGAGTATTTTGGTTATAGACTCCTAATAGTATTTGGAGTCTTATGGAGTTATTATTGGTCATAATTTTAGTAAGATTTGGTTTGTATGAAATACTATATTAGGAGAGGATTGCTCCGTGGTTTTGTCATTGTATTTTGTATATCTTTTGGGGATTAGCATGTAGTTCCTTCGTAGTTTAACAGTACCCATAATTTAACAGTAATTAGGTTTAAGTTTATGTAGTTTCATAAATACTAGAAAGCTCAATACACCTATGATTTAGTTTTGAACCTAGTACAACTCAATTTATAATACAACATACTAGAAATGTCTAGTATCAGCTTTTCTAGTATCAAAATTATCCTCCCATATATGAAATGTTTCTCCTTCAGAGGAAGAGGAATCTTAACTCACCACTTGGACCCCGAGGTGCCACCAGAGATGGAGCTCGAGGGATAAGGGAAGATAGAGAAGTGATGTTGTGTAGCGGGGATCATGAATCGAGGTGGAAGAGAAAGCGACAATCGATCATTGGAGAGATTTAAGGATATTATACTACCTTTGCAATGGATAAAGACACCATTTATGTCGCCTCCTATGTTATTTGAGTAGTTATTTTCTTCTCTCCTTTTTTTTTTTGAGTGAGAGAAATAAAAATTGAGGGAAGGAGATGATGCATGGTATAGATTGGTTGACTCACTAGAAAAAGACAGAGAAACATGGTTTACGCTTTCCTTTTCTTTTTGCCCTCTTTTGTGCTGGCAATGGATGGAAAGTTGAGAGGAACGGAGATGATTGGATGGTACAAGTTGGTTAATTCACTAGAGGTAGAAAATGAATAGAGATGTAGTTTGTTGATGCTCTCTCTCCCCCTTTATATATATATATATATATATATATATATATATATATATATATATATATATATATGAGATAGACTTGTATCCTTGAATTTTGAAAGGATACAAGTCTATCTCTCTCTCTATATGTGTGTGTGTGTGTGTGTGCGTGCGCGTTCGCGCGCACACACACACATATATAAAGAGGAGGGGGGGGGGGGGGGGGGGGGAGAGAGAGGTATGTATATATGGAGATATAAGTGGAGGGAAGGAGATGCTTGGCTGTACAATTGCTTCGCCACCAAAAGGAGAAGATGAAGAGAGATATGGCTTATTAATACGACTCTTTCTGCTTTGTGTGTGTGTGCATGCGGGTACACGTGTAGGGATGGAGAGAAAGTGGAGAGGCAGGAGATGATTGGATCATAAATGCCTTAACAGATATCCTATTAGGAAAGTTAAATGACGAAGAGAATAGTTCCATGGCCCATGGTGTACTTGTGTGCAAGAATATCAATCATCCATTGTTTTCTGAATCATCTCTTCACATTTGTTATGTGTAATGTAATGTGTATTATATATGTGTGTGTTGCTCTAAATTGTTTAGAACAACACAATTAGGTTGTCTTCCTGGCAACAGTGAAAAGATAAAAAAAGAAGAAAATTTAATGTTTGACAATTTAACGTTGGAATTGTAATTCAAATCCTCATGAAAAAAGGAAAGTAAAATTTGAGTGGTTTAGTAAAATTTAGTTTCAGAGTCATAATTTTGTTAGGATTAGTTTAGGAGTTTTTTATTTTCTTTTAATAAAGTAAGTACTATATTAGATTAGGAATATGGTTTTGATTTTGAGTTGGACTTGTATTATTTTTCCTGTAAAAGAAGAGGCATAGTCAATATTTTGTAATGGAGAAAAATAAAGAAAAATTAAAAGAAACAAAAGTGAGAAATTTGTAGTTGAGATAAGTTTGAATAAAAATATTTTGTTTTTAGGTCATTCAAATAAATTTTGTGTTCTTCTTTAAAAATTAACAGTGATATCAAAACTCAGTTCGTATCTATAGTGTGTGAGAAGGCGTTAAAAAGAGCAAGAATGGAAAGTTGAGAGGAATCAAAATGATTGGATGGTACAAGCTGGTCAATTCACTAGAGATAGAAAATAAATAGAGATGTAGTTTGCTAATGTGATATATATATATATATATATATATATAATATATATATATATATATATATATATAATATATAAAGACTTGTGTTATTCCGGAAGGATTCGAGTCCGAATCCTTCCCACTCAAATACAAGCCTATGACATCGAACGCAAGATTCACTCTGTTAAAGTTGATCTACATTATTTCAAGTAACTAAAATCAAAAATTATATATTTTGAATACTTTTCTATCCATCAAATAGGCACAAAATGGACAAGTGAAGTAGTGAGTTGGTTAGTTTAACGGTGTAGAATATTTAAAATCTAACAAAAAATTGGTGTGTGAGAGTTTTTAAGTGTTTAGATCTTAATGAAATGATTGGATCGATAATTTGTATGTTTAAAAATATAGATCTAAGCAATATGCTATTTTTGGCCGTCCATTTTGTGTCTACTTGATTGGCGGGCAAAAAAGCATTCAAAATATATAATTTTTATTTTTAGTTACTTGAAATAATGTAGATCAACTTCAACGGAATGTATCTTGCATTCGGATGTCGTAGGGTTGTATTTGAGTGGGAAGGATTCGGCCTCGAATTCTTCTGGAATGACACAAGTCTATCTCTCTTTATACATATATAGATATATAGATATATAGATATGTATGTATATACGGAGATATAAGTGGAGAGGAGATGGAGACACTTGGTTGTTACAATTGCTTCGCCACCAAAAGGAGAAGATGAAGAGAGACATGGTATTAATACGACTTTCTTTGCTTTGCGTATGCGCACGCGGGCACACTTGTAGGGATGGACAAAAGTGGAGAGGCAGGCATGGTTCAAAGTCTCGGTCTCGGCCGCCGACTCGGCCGGCACCGAGACGGATCGGTCTCGGCGACTCGGATCGGACTCGGGCGATACGCAAAAAACGCTACATAGAGCGTCAAAAAAATTATGAAAAATCATGACAAATCATAAAAAAATGTAAACATCCAAATTCATGCATCACATATTCAAAACATATCACCTAACACTCAAAACATAACGTGAAAGCATAAATACAAGCGTCGTCGGTAGAAAAATATCAAAATACATGCATAATATAGTAAATTGCACAAAATAATTCATAAGTACCTGCTAATATAGTCATTTCCACATTGAATTACGAGGAGGCTCCAAATCATCATTATCATCTGGCCCGCGATAAGTATAGAAACCAGTTCCATAAGGATAATGATATGTTTGTGGGTGAGATCCTGTAGGCTGAGATGATTGGCCAGAGGATCCACTATCAGAGTAATATGGCGGTAGGGGTTGTGCAATATCAGCTCCATGGTGATAATACCCAAAAACTCGATATTCAGTGCTGCTAGTAGAGTATTCACCAGTGCTAGAATAATCAGTGCCAGAATATTGGCAGCCAATGTCAAACCCAAACCCTGTAAATGGCCTTCAAGACTATGATGACAATGTGAGTAGTTATCATGTCCACTCGAATAATCATCGCTAGAACTGAATTCGACCAACCGATCCAAATGCCTACGCTGCTGTGAAATCCCCGCCCGGCTCCATGATCTGTATCTTGTGTGGCATAATATTGTGAATCCCATGTTAAAGCATCATCTCGTTGGCTTCCACCAACACCATGAGTATCTTCAACATTACCACCATCACCACCATTACTGCCGCCATCACCCTCACCACCATCACCCTCACCACACATCATCGCCACCACCATCACCGCTGTCATCATTACCGCCATCACCATCATCACCGTCACTTTCGTCAGTATGACGAATACCTTCATCTAACCAACCTAAGTCATCTGGTGGTAACATCGGCTGTTCTCCCTCACGAATCCACTCATCCAAAATATCATCATCATTGAAAATATTGTTCAGATCAATTGGGTTGTAATAATCATCAGTGTCGCTTTTGCATGTCAAGTTTCTTACTCGCAACCGCATATTGTAATGCACATATACTAGTTTATGCAACTTTTTCATTGCCAACCGGTTGCGTAGTTTTGTATGAATAGCGACCACGTGCTCCAAATTTCTTTCACAACCCGATGAAGAACATGTTTGGCTTAAGACTTTGATGGCAATTTTCTGCAGATTGGGAGCTTCTTCGCCATAATTAATCCACCAATCAGCTGGAAGAGATTGTTGCACTGCTCTTCTAGCTAGTGAGCTTCTAAATTCTCCAACTCCATCCACAAATAATTTTATCTGTGAGAATACACATCACAAGTGTTAATATTTGCATAACATTATATCGATGAAATAAATAAATTATTATTACCTCATTAATAGCTCTTGCTTGTTTAGTCAAATCTGGCTCCAATCTTTAATGACCTCCTTTAATCCATATCTCACTTCTGGATGTATAGAAAAGTTTTTTGAATATTGGAGTGCTGGATTTAAAAAAATATGCTGCAATAATGTAAGCAAACGATTGTTATGATATGACAGTTTCAATTTCTAGTCAACAAATATGATTTCTAGGCAAATGAATTACCAGCAGCATGCAAGTGTCTATGCAATTGTCCCTCCCATCTTCTATCAATGATGTCACAGTACTTCTTCCAGTTCTTATTTGAGGCCTTTATAGCCAATTTTGCTCTATCCATAGCTTCATATATAATAGATAGTGTAGGTTTCTTGTCCTGGTCCACTATCTTCAAGACTCTAACAAGAGGATCCATAATGTTTTGGACCTCTCTTGCCTTCTTCCAAAACCGGTCAGTCAGAATGAGATTAGCAACCTTATCTCGCACACTTCTTCTACTCCTTTCCTTGTTGAATTCACGCCATTCGGTAGTCGTGCACATTCTTTTCAAATCTTGCTCATAGCGAATAAGGCTTTCAATAGAAATAAACTCGGTGGCAAACCGTGTTATACCTGGTCTCAACAAATCTCTATCTTTGGTATATAGCTTCATTAAATTCACCACTTTGAGGCTATTGTAAATGAATGATGTGATCACCTTAGCATCATCCAATGTCTCCTTGACTGATTTCAAAGAGTCAATATCTTCAAGCATCAAATCAATGCAATGTGCTGTACAGGGAGACCAAAACAAATGTTTTCTCTTCTCCATCAACATGTGACCAGCTGCTTTGAAACTTGCCTCATTATCTGTTACAACCTGCACGATATTTTCTTCGCCAACTTCATCAACAACTTTATCCATTAGCGAGAATATATACTCAGCAGTCTTCGAGATATTAGTGGTATCAACAGAAGTATGGCAGATCATGCTTCTATCATAATAAATCATAAAATTAACAATATGCTTTCTATTATGAGAACTCCATCCATCACACATGATCGTGCAAGCATACTGCGGCCATTATATTTTATTGAAGCAATATATACTCCAATTTCTTTCACTTCCTCCTCTAAATAGAGATTGCCAATCTGGTACCCTGTAGGGCCTTTTACACCTGGACCTGCCTCCGCAATAGTATTAATCATGGCTTGGTAGTAAGGACCACTATCAGCTGCATTGAATGGTATTGTATTGTAGTGAAAGAACTTCGCCACAGATTTTCCAACTTTTTTCATATTCTCAGTTGAGAACATGCTTTTGATTGATTTCTGTTTTGTTGGGAACATGTAAGGATCAATACCACGAGCTGAAATTTTAGCTTCTCTCATAGTCATACTCCGACGCAATCCACGGTTACTCCCTGATCCTGAAGGTTGTGAACTACTGCCACCAATATCAACTCCTTCTGCCGATCTCCAAGCCATTTCACGACTTTCTTTCATGGCTTGTTTCAGTTGTCTTCTTTCAACTCCTTCTAAACCACCAACTTCTTCAATTTCATTATCAGAATCTTCTTCGGTCACATCATAGAAATCTTCCTCACTTAAAGATCTCATAAGTCGGTCTTTTTTAGATTTAATGGCCGCTCTTTCTTTGCTACCTTCAGAAAGATGTCGTCTCATTATTTGAGATATCTCTTTTGATACTCGCAAGCATCCTTCCACCTGACCGGGTATATGTGCTATATGCTGCTTCAATCTAGTGATACCACCATGGACTTGTTTCCCACAATAATTGCACTTCACAAGTTTTTTACTTCCACCAACAGGGGTACCATGTTCCCATCCAATATCGCGTTGCTTTGGAGCCATACTGAAATTTAAAAACATTATCTGTTAAATTAAATTAAAACTAAAATTAACTAAATTAAAAAAATATTAAATTAAACTCAATTAAATGAAACTACATTAAATTAAACTAAACTAGTTTATACTAGATTAAGCAACACTAACTTAATTACCTAACTTCAATAAAATTATTAAATTACCTAACTTAATTACAAAACTTTATTAAATTAAATTAACCTAAATTAAGTTAACTAAACTAATTTAAATTAAATTCAATTCAATTAAATGAAACTACATTAAATTAAACTAAACTAGTTTATACTAGATTAACCTACACTAACTTAATTACCTAACTTCAATAAAATTATTAAATTACCTAACGTAATTACAAAATTTTATTAGATTAAATTAACCTAAATTAAGTTAAATTAACTTTACCTAAACTAAACTAAATTAAATGACATTAAATGCAAATTAATTAGAGAGAGGAACAGAGAGAGGGAGAGAGACGGAGACAGAGGAGAGAGAGGGGAACACAGTGGAGGAGAGAGAGAGACGGGAGAGAGAGAGGGACAGAGAGAGAGAGAGACAGAGAGAGACTGACAGGGAGAGGAGAGAGAGACAGAGAGGGGGAGAGAGACTGAGAGGGAGAGGGAGAGAGAGACAGAGAGAGATACAGAGAGAGCGAGAGAATCCAACAGAGAGAGAGATACAGAGTGAGAGAGAGAGAGTCCGACAGAGAGAGATACAGAGTGCGAGAGAGATACAGAGGGAGAGAGAGAGAGAGAGATAGAGTCCGACAGAGAGAGAGAGCCGGGAGAGAGTCGCTGCGGAGAGAGAGAGCCGGGAGAGAGTCGCTGCGGAGGGAGAGAGAGAGCCGGGAGAGAGAGAGAAGAGAGAGAGAGAGCGTGCCGCTGCGGGGGAGAGAGACAGAGAAAGAGAGGGAGAGAGAGACTGAGAGGGAGAGGGGAGAAACATACCTGCAGGCGACGGCGACGGCTACGGCGGGGGACGGCGAGGGCGTCGCGGGGGGGACGGCGAGCGCGAGAGAGAGAGATCAGATCTGATCTCTCTCTCTCCTCATCGCGTTTTTAAGGGCGCAGTCATGGGGTCCGAGTCGGCCCGGATCGGGTCCGACTCGGACCCGACTCGGGCGACTCGGCCCCGACTCGGGCGACTCGCCCGAGTCGGGGCCGAGTCGCCCGAGTCGGGGTCCGAGTCGGACTCGATCCGGGCTGACTCGGCGATACTTACCTGACTCGGGCCTCCGAGTTGAAACGGAGGGGGCCGAGTCGGATACGACTCGGCCGAGTCGTATCCGACTCGGCCGAGATTTTGATCCCTGGAGGCAGGAGATGATTGGATGATACTGATCAGGGTTGGTCTTGGGATTAAATGCCTTAACAGGTATCGTATTAGGAAAGTTAAATGACGAGAAGAATAGTTACTATTGTTGGTTCTAAGATATGAGTAGCATATTTTAGGAATATATTTTTTCTTTTTGCTATAATTAGCATAATTTTCAAATTTTAATAATATATTTATTCAAAATTAGCATATTTGGCTGCAAAATAGCATTTATCACTAGATCATATCATATCTATGTTGCCACATCGTAAGTTTCCACCATAGATTCTCTAAAAAGAAAATAAGGGGTTTTCAACCCTAGCAATATTTTTAGGATAAATTCTTTAAACTTCATCATGAACTATTAAGGTTTTGCTCAAAACTTCAACTTTTTTTTATTCTTCAAAACTACACGAACTAATAAGGTTTTGCTCAAAACTTCAACTTTTTTTTATTCTCAAAACTACCATGAACTTTCTCTTTTACTGAACTCCCTAATGTCGTTAACAGCACAACTAAAAAGTTCTAAATGCCTTTCTTTTAAAAATAATTTATCTTTTTAAATTTAATTTTTTTACAAAAAATTTCATGTCAAAAAAATAATTGCAATGGTTGGTTTACAAAAAATCATCTTCTTTTCGAAAATATTTTTTTGTAAAGTTTTAATAATTTTCTTAATCAAAACTTATACATATATGGGTAATTATTCATGCAAGGATATTTTTGTCATAAAAATCTCACATGCGAGGCACGTGACTGATTTTAGATAGAGGAATTAACAGAAGGTAGTTTGAGTGAATACACGGGAAAGTTTATGGTAGTTTTCGCGAACAAAAAAATGTTGAGGGTGGCTTTGAGCAATACCAAATAGTTCATGGTAGTTTCGAAGAATGTTTAGCCAGTTTTTATGCATCATAACATTTTTATTTAA
>JAVJIF010001035.1:0-102579 GCA_038442645.1 Agave tequilana | reverse complement strand
TCAAAACTTCATGAAGATATTCCAAATGAAGTCTTCGAGTCCAATGTAACCTCAGAGGATGAAGTTTGGCAGATGTTCTTTGATGGAGCATCACGAATAGGCCTAAAGGCATGATCATTGCCGGCGTGGGGGCTGTGTTTATCTCTCCACAGATCATGTCCTTCCTAGAGCATTTTCTCTGACGGAATCATGCTCCAACAATGTAGCGGAATATAATACTCTACTCATTGGTCTTCAGGTCACCCACAGGAATGGGGGTACACTACCTTGAAGCTTACGGCGATTCAAAACTGATTATCAATCAGGTTAAAAGCGAATATGAAGTCCGTCACGAGGATTTGGTGCCTTATTATCATACGGTCATCGAATTAGCTAATCTGTTTGATGGCTTTTACATCGGGCAAGTATCTCGATCTCAGACTAAGGAAAGATGCTCTTGCTGGCATTAGCAACAACACTAGCCCTGCAGTCGACACCGAGTATCACCTTACAGTGGCGGACTCGACACCTTGTCTGCTCTAAACATATGTTAAGAACCAGAAGGTCTATAATATCTCGACGGATCTTGAGCCGAGAGATTAGCGATTTCTCTCATCGACTATGCTTTACATGGTCTGCTGCCAGACAATCTTAAAGAAGCGGCACCTATCAGACGAAGGTCTCTCCGTTTTTACTATGATCCAACTTTGAAGACACTTTACCGTCGTTCATACGACGGTATCCTTCTCCGTTGCCTTTCTAATTCAGAGGCACAGGAAGTGCTTAAAGAAGCACACGACGGCATATGCGGAGCTCATCAACCAGGTCCAAAACTTAAAGACAGATTGCATAGACTTGATATTATAGCCAACTATGATAGCCGATGCCATCCAATATGCACGAAGGTGTAAAGCATGCCAAATTCATGCGGACTTCATACACCAGCCCCCAGAGTTGCTCCACCCAACTGTTGCTTCATGGCCATTTGAAGCATGGGGAATCGATGTCGTAGGGCCAATCAGCCCTCTTCGACAAAAGGACACCAGTTATCCTGGCGATAACCGATTACTTTTCAAAGTGGGCAGAAGCTATACCACTGGTTGAAGTCAAAACTTCTAACGTGGTTAATTTCATCAAACACCATGTCATCCATCGATTCGGTGTTCCTAGGCGGATCATCCATGATAACGGTCAATTTACAAGTCAGGTGTTCTATCGGTTCGGCGATAAATACCGAATTCAGAATGTGGCTTCAACTGATTATAATCCCGCCGCTAATGGTTTGGCAGAAGCATTCAACAAAACAATCATCAAGTTACTCAAAAAGTTTGTCTCCTCGAATAAGCGAGATTGGGATGAAAAACTTGGTGAATGTCTTTGGCCTACGAACCACGGTTCGGACCCCGACAGGCAATACGCCTTTTTCCCTGGTGTACGGGTGTGAAGCAGTCATACCATTGGAAATCCAGATGCCGTCATTACGAGTCACTCTGAGCACTAAGATCACATCAGAGGATAATGATCGGTTGCATCTTCAAGAGCTCGAAGCCCTAGATGAGAGGCGGTTACAAGCTCAGCAGCACATCGAGTTGTATCAAGCTAAGATCTCAAAAGCCTTCAATAAGAAGGTCAAACAAAGAGTCTTCCAGAAAGGAGATTTGGTTTTTAACCGTCAGACGACCGATGATCATGATGCACAAAACCAAAGGCAAATTTCAGCCCAAATGGGAGGGACCGTTTGTAATAGAAACAGTCTATTCAAACGGAGCATATCACCTTATGACTTCAGATGGTGATTTACTCATGATGCCGATCAATAGCAAGTTCTTAAGAAGTATTATCCTTGATTAAGGATCCTTCTCATGATCAAGTTAACATTACACCTCTGATCAAGACCTTCAAATCCAAGGTACACAGAAAGAGCGCCTCTCTCTCTTCTTCCAAACGAGATCATACAACCATAAACCAGTAGGAACCTGGTCATACACTCGTTGTCTCAAAGAAGAATCAAGGATACACATGCACTAACCAAATGATCCAACACCTTTAACGGTTAAGGATAGAGGAAAATGTTGGCCCTTTAAGCCCAACATAAGTCCTCGACAACTCATCATGCTGAGGGGAATAGCATGGCTAGCCCGACTTAAACGGCAGTTGGTAAAGGCATATCAAACCCGTTGACAGCTGAGGATTTGCTAAAAATTCTAAGAGACCTGTTCCCATTTGATTCCCTCTCCAAAATCACTTACCAATTCTCATCCATGGAATGGTAAGACCACATATGAAGATCTTTCCATCCATTTCGCTGTTAAGTTAACATTAAACCTATGACAGTGATCTCCTCATTTTCTCAGTGAGAATGAGACCTTTTCATGCTATGTTTAACAGTACACCTCTGGCATCCATTTCGCTGTTAAGTTAACATTAAACTTATGACAGTGATCTCCTCGTTTTTCGCAATGAGAACGAGACCCTTTCATGCTATGTTTAAGAGTACACCTCTGGCATCCATTTCGCTGTTAAGTTAAAATTAAACCTATGACAGTGATCTCCTCGTTTTTCGCAATGAGAACGAGACCCTTTCATGCTATGTTTAACACTACACCTCTGGCATCCATTTCGCTATTAAGTTAACATTAAACCTATGACAGTGATCTCCTCGTTTTTCTCTGTGAGAACGAGACCTTTTCATGCTAAGTTTAACACTACACGTCTGGCATCCATTTTGCTGTTAAGTTAACATTAAACCTATGACAGTGATCTCTCGTTTTTCGCAATGAGAATGAGACCTTTCATGCTATGTTTAACACTACACCTCTGGAATCCATTTCGCTGTTAAGTTAACATTAAACCTATGACAGTGATCTCTTCGTTTTTCACAATGAGAACGAGACCTTTTTATGCTATGTTTAACACTACACCTCTGGCATCCATTTTGCTGTTAAGTTAACATTAAACCTATGACAGTGATCTCCTCATTTTTCGCAATGAGAACGAGACCCTTTCATGCTATGTTTAACACTACACCTCTGGCATCCATTTCGCTGTTAAGTTAACATTAAACCTATGACAGTGATCTCCTCGTTTTTCTCTGTGAGAACGAGACCTTTTCATGCTATGTTTAACACTACACCTCTGGCATCCATTTCGCTGTTAAGTTAACATTAAACCTATGACTGTGATCTCCTCGTTTTTCACAATGAGAACGAGACCCTTTCATGCTATGTTTAACAGTACACCTCTGGCATCCATTTCGCTGTTAAGTTAACATTAAACCTATGACAGTGATCTCCTCGTTTTTCTCAATGAGAACGAGACCCTTTCATGCTATATTTAACAGTACACCTCTGGCATCCATTTCGCTGTTAAGATTAACATTAAACCTATGACAGTGATCTCATCGTTTTCTCTGTGAGAACGAGACCTTACATGCTATGTTTAACACTACACCTCTGGCATCCATTTCGCTGTTAAGTTAACATTAAACCTATGACAGTGATCTCCTCGTTTTTCGTAATGAGAACGAGACCCTTTCATGCTATGTTTAACAGTACACCTCTGGCATCCATTTCGCTGTTAAGTTAACATTAAACCTATGATAGTGATCTCCTCGTTTTTCGTAATGAGAACGAGACCCTTTCATGCTATGTTTAACAGTACACCTCTGGCATCCATTTCGCTATTAAGATTAACATTAAACCTATGACAGTGATCTCCTCGTTTTTCTCTGTGAGAATGAGACCTTTTCATGCTATGTTTAACACTATACCTCTGGCATATCCTTTTATCAAGTTAACATTACACCTCTGACAAATTGCTTTCCGAATTCCTACGAAGTTCTTTTTGTCACGTTAACATTACACCTCTGACATATGATCTTCTATGGAATTCATTTCCCAGCTCCCAAGCAAGTTTCTGAGTCCCACTCAGTCTTTGGTGGACATTTCGGGTTGTCACGTTAATAATAAACCTCTGACAATTCCTTCAAATCTCAACAAAATTCTGAGCTTGGTGGCTTCTCAATCGGTTACGTCATTGCTACCTCTGAACCAGCAGATAGCCAAGTCTCATCTTTCAGTCTGACAAGGACTATTTCTTTGTCATCATACGACAAAATTTTGAGCTTGGTGGCTTCTTAATCAGTTATGTCATTGCGACCTCTGAACTGGCAGATAGCCAAGTCTCATCCTTCAGTCCGGCAAGGACTATTTCTTTGTCATCATACGATAAAATTTTGAGCTTGGTGGCTTCTCAATCGGTTACGTCATTGCGACCTCTGAACCGGCAGATAGCCAAGTCTCATCTTTTAGTCCAGTAAGGACTATTTTCTTAAATGGCTACAACACAACTTGAAAGCAAGAATTCAGAAGATAAAATAAGTTAAAAATGCGATAGGGGAGTCAAATAAAATCACTTTTTATTGATTTCAAAATAGGGATACATGAATGCACAGATTACAAGCTACAACGGCACTTCATAGGACTTGATCTGTTCTTCAAGAGTGGCCAGCCTTGTCTTCCTCTCTTCAGCAGCCCTGATAAGCGCCTGTGATCTTAACTCGGCCTTATTAAAGCTCGCCGTCTGGGCTAAGCGAGCTTCGACTTCAACCAAAGTTGCCCTCTGTGCTAGCTCCTGCCGCAAGATTTCATCATTCTGAGCTTAAGCTGCTCGAGCCGGGCAATCTCTTCAAGACGCACTGGTTCAGCCTTGGACAAAAGGAAATTAGCCTTCCTGATCATTTCCTTGGTCTTTTCAATTTTATCCTCAGCGTCAAGAAGAGCACTGCTAGAAGCATCTATGACATCCCTGAGCTCTACATTCCTTGTCTCCAAGGACTTCAAATCAGAAGAAATGGCCTTAGCAGCTTCTTGAGCGGCGAGATGAGCTTCATGCATCTGAGCAACAAGGTGCAGAAGATGCTCGTTAACTGAAGACTCCAAATCTGAATGACTAAGACAACGCCATTCGTCCACATCCCTCTCAAGTCTGTCCACTAGAAACTCCAATGCAGCGGCCTGGTCATCCCCTCCAAAGTCTCGAATACTGTCAATGCTTTGGGAGAGGACCACCTTTAAAGCAGAGATCAAGGTAGTCGAGCCCTTCAAGATCAAAGCAATGGATCGCTTTAAGCTTATAAAAGTTGTCGACTAACTCAGCCATAAATTCGTTCTCGGCCTCAATTACTCCTGGCAAATGAGCAGCCCCTGAAGACAGAGTTTCCACTGGCTTTATTGACATTACTGTGGAAGGAGTAGTAGAAGCACTGGCTGCAGCAACATGAGGGTCGTCGGTGATCTCGGAGGAGTCCTCATCGAAACCAGTACACTAGCCACGACTGAGGTAGGACTAGTGATTATTTCTGGGAGAACTTGCTCAACCACCAATGTTGGAGAAGTAAGACTGGTAATCACCTTCAGCTCCGCGCCTGGCAAGATAGGCGGCACTGGCGAAACCAATGGCATCTCACTCACTGATATAATTGAAAGTGAGATTGGTCCCATGACTACCATTCCCTCGATTTCATTTCCTCTGGCTGGTTCAGGCTGATAAGAGGGCAACCCATGATACAAGGCATCCAACTCAGCAGCATCCGCCGCAATCGAAGTACTTACTTCACCCCTGGTTCCCTCAAGAAGATTGGTTGGCTCTCTTGAAGTCGATGTACCCAGAGGCGGAACACCTACAACAAGACTTTGTTTAAGCAAGGCATAATAAATAGCAAGAGTCAAAAGGTCAAAACAATACCAAAAGATGGTGTCGCCTCAATTGTCTTGACGGCTGCATCAGTCCCTGCAGGCTCCATTGGAAAATCTTTGGCGGAATCAACATGAATGGTTGGCCCACCTTCACTTGTCGAACCCTCCGTGGTCCACCCAAAAGAGCTAGAAGCTACGGGACTTCCTTTTGAAGTCCCAGCGCCCGAAGGACCTACATCAGCTGCATCACCTCCAAACTCTTCCGAGACGGCGAATTAGCCAGCTTCATCGCCTTCTTTATAAGTGAACAGGGGATCGTAATGCTCCCCTTATTCTCCGGCAGCCTCAGCTCTCGAGCTTCTCACCGCCTCGGTTCCGGAATCATAAAGTAAACAATGAGCTATATGGAATACATAAGAAGTATATTACAAGAATGGAGCTGATCTCACCCGGGCCCGGAGCAGCTTTACCAGTAGTCGGCCTAGGAACCGACAACTTAATGACTAATGGGGCAGGAGGAGGAGGCGTTGCAGATAATTTGCCCTCTGTAATAACCGTAGGAGTGTAGCGACAAGGCTTCTTCACTACCCTCTTCCTACGAGATCCACCCTCCCGCTTTCGTTTGAAGTGGACGTCAAGATCTTCTTCCTCCACTTCTTCCACATCAACGTGTTCCATGGGGGCCGCGCCTACCCCACCAGAAGCAGCTGCTCGAGCCTCAGCACCTGTATCCGCTTCAAAGTGAGGACTTCCTGCATCCGAGGCTTCGCTATCATCAACAGTAATGAATTCCCCGAGGCCTGGAACGCGGACTCTTTTACCCTCGCTCTTCTCAGTGACCTTCCGCTTCAGCCGCTGAGAGATTAACTTCACACCAGAGGAATTAATAGAAAATTTAGTGGGTGTGGAATTTGAAGTTCTATACTACTGTCAGAATTCCAGGGTCGTCAGAAGGTTCGGAGTCCTTAGCGGCATGCACAGTCGCGCCTCGGTACAGCCAGCAATGAAGAACCGCCAGGCACGAGCTCCATCGATGAGGCTCCCCATAAAGGCTAGACTGCTGTTCGGATTACCTACGTACAGTTGATCATACCCAAACTGGCGGGCAAACTGACTCGGAACATAGGGCTCCAGGTAACAGGTGTCCCCACTTCTATACAACAAGTGCGATGGCCGGATGCTAACCAGCCACTCGAAGATTTTCCGACTCAATGACGTCTGCCCTTCTCCCACATCCTTGAATTCTTCACCATAGCCCGCATCGCGAATGTAGGGGAAGCATCAAAAAAGGCTATAGACGTCATGACTGCACAGCAGCTTATGGACCGCAGCCACATAAGTCTTCGACCATGAACACCCCTCGAATCGACGGAGAAGCGCCATGCGAACACCTTCTGGGGGTTCCTCTCCGGCTTAGATGATGGAAGGGTAGTGAAGGGCGAACCACGCCATCAAATAAGTATATGGCAGACCTATTCTGGGGTTTGATCCGTCGCAGGGCAAAATAGTCCCCTTTCCCCGCTTAGTCGTTGGTGGCCTACAAAAAGCCTCCGTCAATGCATGAAAGCCTCTTGGATACAGCACACCATGGCTGAAAGAAGTCCAAGAGAACGACCATGGACTAGACGAACGGCAGGCAACAAGACAGTCAGATGAATGACATCGCCAGACGAAGATGGCACCACACATCTCTTCAACCAGACCGTTAGAAAACCAGCTAGAAGTGCCTTCCGGGACGTCGGTCGATGAGCCTGGTAGTGGAAACTCCAAAGAAAATCGCCTTTCTCATAGGGTCCATCATCTTCTTCCAGAATTAGATCCCCTTGAGAGTGCTCTTGCATCCGGCGAAAGATGTCTTCATCAGCAACTCCACAATGAGCCGCTTCAGGAGTACCTTCCAGGTCCGGGAACAAATAATTTCTCCAGCTCTTCAAACTGCATGAAGCTCCCTTACTGCTCCCATGCATGCTGAAGCAAATGTACAGTGGCACATCAACTCCCGGTAAGTCTCAAACAAGGTGGGCTCCTGCTTCTCCAGAAGTGCCAATTCCGCCTCGCATTGGAAATATTCTTCATATGAAAAAGACCCCAAAGGCAGAGCAGAGACTTCCCACATCTCGTGCAGGGCCATACCCAATTCACCAACAAGGGTGAAGAAGGTCCCTATAGCCGGGCAGTACAACTCAAAGATGGCGTAGAAGTTCGCTACGCTTATCAGAATACCATAACAGGTCGCCCTGACGGCCTCGTAAAGTCCCAGCCTCTTCAGATCCTCCTCAAAATGAGCAAGGACATATAGGGTCAAGTCCCTCCACCATGCCTTGGGAGGGTGAATCCACCCAGGAGTCCTGAAATCAGTGGCTGGATAATTGCCACCAACCTTAAAGAACTGATTTCCAAAGGTCTGAGCCACCGCAGGATTTTCTCCCACTGGGATATCTGGAAGTACATTTCCGGGGTGGAACCCAATATGCAGCGAGGAGGGCCTGTCCTTGTATAATCGGGAGACAGAATTATCAACTTCCCTACGTGAACGGAGTCAGTAGTCTGAGTTATTTGCCACTTCATTTTTCGAGCCCTCGTCACACATTGAAAGAAGGACAAGGGAAAATGCCGCTTGCTAGATGGGAGATAGTACTTCTCACCATCCAATTTGAAAATCCACTGCCCCTCCCGGCTAGCAGCTGGCGATCATTGTCTGGCGCTGCATCTCCGAACATGAAGCCGGGCTTTCGATAGATTCTTCGGTCAGAATCTTCAAGGGGAGCAGTAGTTAAGATGCTCCTCATGGTGCGTTGATCCCCAGTATGAATAAGTGCATCCCGATCAGGAGAGCTTCACTCGCTGAATAGTGAAGCCTGCCCTTGAAACTGCAGGCTGACGTTGCCATCTAGCCCCCTGGCTGTGCCAAAGAGACTTTTCAGAGGACTAGGAGTATAGTGCACTGCAAGAACAAGAAAAAAAACTATGATTAGTTCATCAGCTGAACAAGAGCTAAAACAAGAATGCAATTTTTGTTAAGGCGTAGCCTCGCTCTCCGAGCGAAGCTGGCCTAACGATAGCTTCGCCCCGAAGCTTAGCTTCGCAGCTACAGCGTAACTCCGCATTCCACACAAAAGCAGGATGCAGGAAAATATTCAAGTGTTAGCTTCGCTCTGGAAGCTTGGCCTCGAACAACAGAATGCGCCAAAGCCCCAGGGGCTAACTTCGTCAGAAGGGTATTATTGCCTAAAGATTATTTTAAGGGCATTAAGGTCTTTTTCAGTTGTGCTCCAAAGGTTAGCTTCGCATCCTATCATTCAACAGGATGTGAACTGCCTAAGGGATAGCTTCGCCTGGAAGCTTGAAGAAGGGACCCTTCAGTTCTAAGATTCCCAATCAAGAAATCAAGGGAAATTCAGGGAATTGAACTCCCTAAGATCACCAGATCATGATTGATCGTTCTGGGTTCATTGGAAGATAGCCAGAAATTGGCTTTAAAAGAGAGATGAAAATCTTTGATCAAAAGGGAAAGATCCCTCCCGATGATAGGTCGTTCGATGACCGGAGGAGGAGAAGGACTCTCCGTCATAGAGGTTGCTACCTCTTTTCCTGCTCGTCTTTTGGGAGCCATTAGAGAACTGTGAAAGTTCTTGAATTCTTGAACAAAGAAGAAAGAAGAAGAAAGGGCTTGCAGTGCTCTGAAAATTCAAAGAGAGATCGTGCCTTCTCTTTCAGCCCGATCAGGCTTTATAGGCTGATGATTGCCTAAATGTCGCCTCCTCGAAAGGAGCACAGACAGTCGTTTCAAATTAATTTGAAACGGCACCTAAAGCGCCTTCCCGAGAAGCGCTGCTTCAGCCCCACTAAGGGCTAACTCCGCCGTGAGTCCAGCGTTGACTTAGCGCGACGCTTGAATAACTTCGCTGAGAAACATAACTTGGCTCCGCCAAAAGCACATCTCTAGCTTCACGAAAATTCTGCTATAGCTTCGACAGAGGTTTATTCCTGACTCAGTTGGGCATTAGTCTCCAACTTCGCCGGACGTTTAGCTCCGCTGAGAGTTTCTAATTCCTCCTAAGGAAAGGACTTACTAAAGCTAGTCCACTTCAAGTGTTCTCGATTCAAAAAGGAGAGAAACAAAGCAGATAAATAGCACAAAATAAACTTTCATTGAATCAAAAGGGAAGATACATTGATACTATTACATCAAGGTTGTCTTTCATGCAACAAAGGCATACAAGTTGTCCTATCTACTTCCAAGGTGATAAGCTAAACCAACTGGATATGAAAGGCCTTCCTCCTGCACAAGGCTGTAATCCTTCGCATAATGACGGATTTTGCCATCAAGAAGCTGGATACTCTTTGATGAAAATTGACAAAGGACCGATTGCCACCAGAAAGCTGGATCTTCTTTGATGAAAATTGGCAAAAGAAGGATCCGAGACCTTACAGGTGACGTCCGCTTTCCCGAAGTGGATCATCTCGGATAAGCGATTATCAGCCCCTTCTCGAAGTGGATTATCTCGGATAAGCGACTGCCAACCTCTTCTGGGAACACCCATCAGCTGCCCCAGTTTGTCCCTCCTGCTTAGGATTAAAGTTTCAACCAGAAGATCAAGAGGCAAGTCTCTAATCTCTTTCATCAAATCGAAAGACTGGCGGGCACAGTTCATTGTAACCCAAACTGGAAACAAGTTAGCGGTAAGTCAAAGGAAAAGCTACAAAAGTGAAATGCTAAATCAAATCCTTTGGGGCGAAGCAATTTATATCGATTCAGTTACAATTTAAGGATGGATTTTAGTTTCAGTTAAGCAGAGGATAGCCTCGCTTGCACAATGATGATGGGCTAGTTCAGCATAAGCCAAGTCCTAGCCTCGCCTATATGGCTAAGCCAAACTAAGTCCCAATTCTTGCCTATGTGGTGAATTTAGCAGGCAAAAATGCAATGATCTTTCTTTGATCGAGTTAAAATGATAGCTTCGCCGGGAAGCTGGGAAATAGGGCTGAAGCCCTTCTCTGCAAAATGAAGGACAAGGGAAATCAATCCCTGAGGCAGCTTATAAAGCTAAATTAAGGGAGATAACTCTCTAAAGTCATTTTTCCATTGGTAATGTCTTTGGATGACCGAGACTCACCAGTTCAGATATCTGAGTATCTTTCTCTAAACAACTAAGAGAAGTCATGAACAGACTGCTTCTCTGTAGAGGACTTCAAGTGTCCTATTTATAGGCCTCATGGCCTGATCGCACCGTTGCTGCTTCAGGCATAGAAGCGCGAGAAAATTTAAGGCATTTACTGAGCCTTGAGAAAGGGAATAGTCTCCCTCGGAAATGCACAAGGAAGGAATGATCTCCCTCGTTAATGCAAGAGAGGTTATTCTAACCTCGAAAAAGGAGCAATCCTTCTCGAAACTAGCCAAAATGCAGTTGACCTCAGGAAAGGAACGACGTTCCAAGACCAATTTGAAGCGAATCTACTCCGGGAGGCTCGAACACGGAGCTATCCAGACGCGAAGCTACCCAGAATCGTGAATCTACACGGTTCCTCGGCGAACTTATTCCAATCCGGAAGCAGGATCGAAAGCGAAGCTGAACTCAACCACTATGTCGACGTTCGTACTTCACATACCATCAATCAAAGCAATTCAAAGTATTTCGAAGCCTGATCTATTCCATTGCAGACTTTTGAAAACTTTGAAGGGGGTCTTGTTGACACTTTAAAAAAGACAAGATTCCTGACTGGCCTGAACAATGTCTAAACTTATTGACATTTATAAAAGACAAGTGACAGACAAGCTGACGACTAGTCCTATACCCATCTCCGAGGGAAAAAGCAGCAACTTGGACTTTACTGATCCAGTGAAGCAGACAGTAAGCCAGATTGTCTCTAAACAGACCTAATCAGGTCTAAGATGCTAGGTTCGCCTGAGAGGCTAAAATCGCCCAACATCGCCTTGAAGCCGTTCAAAGCTCCATCAGGGAGCTAACTTACAGCTTCGCCTGAAGTGCTCAGTTAACTCCGCAGAGAGTTAGCTTCGCTCGAAGCCACACGCAACCGCGCAGAAGGATGTTCGGTAGCTTCGCCAAAGATGTTATCTAGCTCCACTGAAAAGCTTTCTTCTGACTTCGCCAGATGCTTCTTCCAGCTCCGCTGCGAGCTCGACGCGGCAGCTCCACTGCGGGTCTTTGATGGTGAACCTTTGACCAATTAAATCTCCAGATGAGATCAAATCAATTCAAGATCAAGATCAAATCTAATCAAGATCAAATCTGAGATCAAATTTGGCAGTTGTTTGCCATAATCTCTTGACTCTCCTAAAACAAGTAAGAGGATCAGGGGAGATCTTTCAATTATATGGAAAGAATCAAAACAGATCAGGAGATCAACGCTACCTGCTACTTCTAACTTCGCAGAAGCTGATTCTAGCCTCGCAGCAAGGCTACTTTCCAGATTTAAACAGATTGACTCAATCTGTTTCCAGATTTTCAAGGGACAATTATACCCATGCTCTCCCTATAAATAGCCCACCAGGGGTACACGGAGACGGACGGCACGCAAGAGGCGCATAAACACACAGAGACTAAAAAAAACAGAGAGACGGCTAAACAGAGATCTATTCTCTTGCTTCCAAAAATTCAGAGAATTCAGAGAATTACTTCTCTAATTAGGGTGCTGATACCCTAATACCTTCCTTCCTTTCAAGGAATCTCCGGAACTAGGCGAGAAGGAATTCCCAAGTGAAGGCGGTTTGATAAGTAACAAGAGGGTTCTACCAACCTTCTGTTCTCCGATTCCCCGAACCAGGCGAGAAGGGAATCCCATCGATCGCATTGTCAAAGGGATAAAGTGGTCACGCGCTGACCAGACTCCTATCGGCACACTTCTCCAGAATCTCAGAGGAGATCTACTTGTAATCTTTTTAGAATACTTGTAATTTAGCTCCTCGACCCTTTTTATAAGTTTTCCCCTTTGCTAAATCAATGGAAAACAAAAAATAACGTGATATTCATGTTGGCCCAGAAGCCTTTCACCTTAGTTTTAATGATGACTAACTTATGAAGGTTAGTTTGCTAATAATCTTGTGTTTAATAAATTTTAGATATTGATCAAGATCTTAGTAGGTGATTAGCTTCAACAAAGGATTTAAAGTCAACTTTTGGAGCTAACACATGATGATTCAAGTGCTCGTGCGTCAAGATAGCATCTAGCACTCGCTTGGAGTCAAGCTCATTTGGATCGTGTTTGGATCAAGTTGGCTTGGAGGAGTTTAACAAGAAGATTTTAGTTTATTTAGTTTTATTTTTATTTTTAGATCTTGTGTAAAGATAAACTAGTGTTGATATGCTAAAGTTCACACACAAGTTTAAATAGTTTTATTTTCGGTTTTCAAGTATACATTTATCGTTTTTATGAATAGATAGAATCAAATGAAGTTTACATGGTTTATATGTATAGTGGATTCATCGATATACATTGTTTAGTTCATATTGTCTAAAAACTTACTTTGATGTATATCTAGTTCATGTTTTCAACAAAACTTAGTTTTGGGATTTTTTGTTAAAAAAACATACAAATATCTTTCATATGTGTACTTGATTCTATCCATACACAATATGCTTTAAAGGTGTTTCTATATCATGTTTTTGTATTTATACAAGTTTTAGAGAAAATAGATTTTCATTTCAAAATTCAAGTTTTGAAAAATACGGGTTTTGGTTTAAAGCTTAATTTCTATATCACAAAAAATAGTTCAAATTGTTTGAAATATGCGTTGAAGTTTAGTCGCACATATTTTGTTCTTCAAATATTAATAAGAACTTATTTTTGTGGGTTTTATGTGATTTTATGGGATTTTATAGGTACTAAAAAGATCAAGTTTTCAAACCTAAAAAACCCAGCCTGAGACCTCTGGCGTTCGACTGATCGGTCGATCGGACCAGAGCTCGGTCGACTGGGCGATCGACCGATGCACACAGACGTGCACAACTTGCCTTGGTCTAGGGCCGGTCGACTATCCGGTCGACCGATCCAGAGAGCTTGCTCTCTTAGCTGGCCCCAGTCGACCCATGATCAATCGACCAAAGAGTTCACTCTCTGGTTCTGGCCTCGGTCGACCGGGCGGTCGACCCATAGGCAAATTGTCTTTGGGCGGTTGACCGACAAGTCAACCAACAACCCAAATGATCAAAAATCTGAACGTTGGTCGGTCGACTGACAAGTCAGTTTTGACCTGATCTGGACCCCAACGGCTATATTTTCAGACCCTATAAATATGGGTTCTTTTAGGCCAGTTTTAACTTAGATTTTTTAGAGCAATTTTTTTCACCTTCTCAAGTGTTTTTAACAAAGGTTTCAAAAGAGTTTTTGTGCCATAATTCTCTATCTTTATTTGTTTTCAAAGTTTTGAAAAATCAAAGAAAATTAAGTATTTGGGAATTCTATTTTGTTCTTCATTTCATATATCCATCAAGAAGTTTTTCTCAAGTATTTTTTTTGTTGTTTTATTTCCAAAAACATTATTTTTTCACATACTTGAGCTATCATCTCAAATCTCTTTAGGATCTTTGTATTGTGAGAAAATTGTTTGTGATTTTTCAAGATCACCAAGAAAGATTGTTTGAGAATTTTGTGATCACCAAGTAAATTTTCTTTTTCTTTGTGCTTGGCTAGGTGCCCACCTCTTGTGTAGAGGTTTGTGTTAGAGAGAGGAGTTGCGTATTCCTGGTGTTGAGTTGTAATTCCTTAGTGGAGGTCCTTTTGTGGAAGGTCCTATGTGAACGTAGTGAAAATCCTTCTGTGTGAAAGCGGGGACGTAGAGCAGTGGCTCGAACCTCGAAACATATCTTGGTGTTTGCGTTTGATCCACTATCTCTCAACTCTATCTTTCTTATATCTTGCATTGCTTTACATTATTTATATTCATATGCTAGATATTATTTGTGTGTGCCCACACTTGTGTTCAACCAAGGGAGCTTATTAAAGCATCTCAACTCTTAGTCTAGAGAAATCTAGAGGAGTAGTTCCAAAGCCCTTCATGGGAAATTCAGGCTCAGTCTTGGTTACACATAGTGTGTTTATAATTAAGTTTTAAATTCTGCATCATTTGCCCTAGATTAGCTAGTACACTTATTCACCCCCCTCTAGGTGTATTTCAATTGGTATCAAAGCCTACGCCCTGATATTCGGTTTAACCACCTAGGAGTGAGATTCTTGAATAGCTAATCTAGATTTGCATTTGCACAAATATTATTTATACACTCATGGATTTTCTTACCCCTCTCATGTATCATGTTTCTAACGTCGATATGTGAAAGTTTAAGATGAGTGCATATCTTAAAATCCTAGAATTGCATGTTTATCTTGCCACTACTAAGAAATCCTATCTTGGTAATAACAAGTATATTGAGACCAATATCCAAGCCTTATAGGCACTTGGCACATACTAAGAAATGATGATTTTTCTAATGTTTCTCATTGTGATTCCGCTTTTGCAGTGTGGAGCCCATTGACTTCTCCCAAGATACAAATGGTAAATGTTTTGGAGAAAGAATCTAGTGGAGATGAGTCCAACCAAGCTTGCTTCATGGTCCAAGGGATTGACTCCCTTAAGGTAAAATCAGACACTCAACTAGATGATAGTGCTAGTTTTTCATGTAATGATAATGCTATGGATGCCCATGCTTTAAATGAAGAACTTTCATTATTTTGTGAAAACTTATACTCAAAGTACAAAGCTTTGAAAAGCAAGAGTTTTGAATTAAAAGAAGAAAATAAAAATTTATTTTCAAAACTTGATTTGGCTTTGCAAGAAAGAGTTGAGATTTCAAATGAGAGAGACTCATTGAAAGTTCAACTTGACCTTTCTTTAAATTAAAATAAAATTTTGAAAAATAAAAATGAGTTTGATCATGTTATGAAGAAAAATGAGGTTTTGTCTTCAAAACTTGATTTTGTCTTAAAAGAGAATGATTCTTTGAAAAATAAAATTGCTTTAATTCAAAAGAATTAGATTTTGTTTCAAATGAAAATATTTCTTTGAAAAATGATTTTGATTCCTATGTTTGCCATACTACTATAGATTTATCTCCGATTGATAAACATGTTGCATGTTCCACTTCTTCTTCAATCATTGAAAATACTATTTGTATTTTGAAGAAGAGTGTAGATTTTTTGGGCTCTACTTTGTGCCATTGTGCCATGAACCACACGCGGTTGGAATCTATATTTCGCAAGAAACATGCACCACATATTCATGCACACCCTTCATGGCATACACATGCTTATCATGCTCACACACATGATTTTATGTATGCTCATGTGTACAATTGTACACATTGTGGTCGTACGGACCACCTTACAAAATTTTATTATGATAGAATAAATATTTCAAATTTTGTAAATAAATTTGTTTGGATTAGGAAAGGTACTAACCCTCATGGACCCAAGAAAGTGTGGGTATCAAAATCCACCCCTATTGTATTTGATGTAGGTGTGGGCCCTCACGTGACGTGAGGGTATTTGTGCCTTGATGGTGGATGTGATCTGAGCCTAAAGATCATATTTTTGGATGCATCACTTTCAAGGGATGTTTGGTGGAAGGATCATCATGCTTTGGAGATCTAGAGATTGGTTCATTGGTTTGATAACTATCTCTAACTCCTTATTTTGTTTATGTATTAATGTTGATATTTTTAGCATTATTGGTTTGTATGCTCATTATGTTTAAATGCAATACTTATCAAACTTGTGATGTACATAGATTGTCTTTGAGATACACCCATATTCATATGAATTCATATTTTGAGTTTTCACTATTATTTAACTAATATGTATATCTTAGTTCAAATAGCACGTGCATTTAACCTAATGATCATGTTTGTTTGCGTTTTTATGCTTCATGTTTTGATTACATGTCTAGATATACTTTCATTAAAACTTGTGTTTATACTTGTACCACTAGTGAGTCATATTTGATTATTATATTTTTGTACTTCATTGCTCATTTGTACTCATTACATGTAGTTGTATAACCTAGTTTTAATGATTCTTATATCTTTACTTGTTTTCCCTATTTTTATACATGTTTTCATATTTTGCTTCATGAATATGTTAATTTTGTCTATAACTAATAGATATACATGTATATCCTAAAGTCATTTGCTTTCATGTAAAATTCTATTATGGACTCATTTATGTTTGGGATATGTATGTATACATTTAGTTTCGACAAAACATACATATACATTGAAGCTTGTTTAGTTTTTTGATAAAATATAATTTCTTCTGTTTTGATGATTTCCTTTTTTTTATAAAAGAAATTTTAATTGAGCTTCAATGCCTTATTTTCATGATTTTGTTGATTACATGATTTTTGTACACTCGACATATTTTGTTTACTCATGATTTTGGATTCATGAGAATCTTTTATGCTTTATAGATCTTGATTGTTGATTATTGTGCATCTAGCATATTTTCATGGAATATATATTTGTTTATTCCTTGCTAGAAGAATTTCATACTATTTTTAAAAATTATCTTAAAACTAGTTTCATTTTTCTTTAATTGGTAGAGTTTTCAAATATGTTAAAGTACTTTCAAATTATATTTTTGAAAACCTTACCAACCTAAGGGCGGATGGTTGGATGACCATGCCTTGTGTACCTTATTGAATATCTTTCAAACATATGCATGAATAGGATGGTAGGCATGAGATTTACATGATTTCAATGAAAATTCTTTTTGTATACTCATATTTTGTTTTCCTATATATGTATGCACCAAATTTCAAGTGATATTTCCATTTTCATACATACATATATATGATTTAGATTGTGCTTATTTTGTAATGCCTTATATTTTATTTAAGCACAAAAAGTTTATACTAAGCTTGATTTAATTTTAAATGTTAATTAGTATCTTTACAAGCTTATGCATTAATTTCAATTGGTATTTTTTGATAACAAAATGCACTTCATGTTTCACTTACAATTGGTATCAAAATGTACTTCAGTTATGAGATATATATAATTTTTAATGAAAATTCATTTTGTATACTCATGTTTTTTATATATGTTAGATCATATCTAAATTGTTTTGCTCTGATACATACATATAAATATTTTTCTTGTGCTTTAAACAGTATGTCCTACATTTTTAGCACAAACTATTTCTTGCTAAGCTTAATTGAGTCCTTAATGTCAATTATTTTTCAATTGGTATCTTATACAAGCTTATGTATTGTTTTTATTGGTATTTCATAAAGGAGGAGAAAATTCTTTTTTAATCTTTCAATTGGTTTTATTTTCATTGGTATCTTACTTCCACTCTTTATGAAGAAAAATACTTTGTTTCAGTATATACTGACATTTTCAATATTGGTATCAATAATCTTAAATTGGTATTATTCTCAATTTGGTATCTATATTGCATAATGGTTTTAGTGTTTACCTAAAAAAAATTTGGTTTTTACTTTCAATTGATATCATGCCTTTCTATTAGTATCAATTGGTAAAAAAATTGTTTTACTTTCAAATGATTTCTTTCAATGATTGTTTGTTATTGGTATCAAAATTTTGCTTCAAAATATGTTTTGTTGGCATTGTTTGTTTGTCTTCACCCCTTTGTTGATGAGCGACAAAAAGGGGAGGAAGATTTAGGTTTATATATGCATGTTTTATTAAATGTTTATGCATATATATATATATCTTGTTTTTATTTGGTATCTTGAGCTACATTATATATCTTTATATGTTTATAGCTTATGCATAAGTTAAGGGGGAGCTTTTATGAAGCTAATTCTTAATCTATGCATATATAACCTTATACGTTTTGTCATCATAAAAAAGGGGGAGATTGTTGGCCCAGAGGCCTTTTACCTTAGTTTTGATGATGACTAACTTATGAAGATTAATTTACTAATGATTTTGTATTTAATAAGTTTCAGATATTGATCAAGATCTTAGTAGGTGGTTAGCTTCAACAAAAGATTCAATGTCAATTTTGGAGCTAACACGTGATGATTCAAGAGCTCGCGTGTCAAGATAGCATCTAACACTCGGTTGGACTCAAGCTCAATTGGATCGTGCTTGGATCAAGTCAGTTTGGAGAAGGAGTTCTACAAGAAGACTTTGGTCTGTTTAGTTTTGTTTTGTTTTTAGATCTTGTGTAAAGATAGACTAGTGTTGATATGCTTAAGTTCACACACACACAAAAATTTAAATAATTTTATTTTCGATTTTTAAGTATACATTTATCGTTTTTATGAATAGATAGAGTCACAAGAATTTTACATGGTTTATATGTATAGTGGATTCATCCATATACATTGTTTAGTTTATATTGTCTAAAAACTTACGTTGATGTATATCTAGTTCATGTTTTCAAGTATTGTTTTTAACAAAACTTAGTTTTAGGATTTTATGTCAAAAAAACATAGATATATCTTTTATATGTGTATTGGGTTTTATTCATACACAATATGCTTCAAAAGTGCTTTTATATCATGTTTTTGTATTTATACAAGTTTTGGAGAAAACGGATTTTCATTTCGAAATTCAAGATTTGAAAAATACTGGTTTTGATTTAAAACTTAATTTCTATATCACAAAAATAGTTCAAATTATTTGAAATATGTGTTGAAGTTTAGTCACACATATTTGTTCTTCAAATATTTATAAGAACTTGCTTTTGTAGATTTTATGTGATTTTATGGGATTTTATAGGTATTAAAAAGACCAAGTTTTCAAACCTAAAAACCCAGCCCGGCAACCGACCGGTAGACTGGACTAGAGCTCAATTGACCGGCCGGTCGACCGATGCGCACAGACGTGCACAGCTTGCCTTGGCCTAGGGCCGGTCGACCGTCCAGTCGACCGATTCAGGGAGCTTGCTCTCTAGATCTGGCCCCGGTCGACCGCACGGTCGACCGACCAGAGAGTTCACTCTCTGGTTCTGGCCTCGGTCGACCGACAGGAAAATTGCCATGGGCAGTTGACCGAGCGGTCGACCAGTAGTTCCAACGGTTAGAAATCTGACCGTTGGTTGGTCGACCAAGCGGTCGATCGACGCGTCAGTTTTGACCTGATCTGGACCCCTGCGACTATATTTTCAGACCCTATAAATATGGGTCCTTTGAGGCCATTTTAACTAAGATTTTTAGAGCAATTTTTCCCACCTTCTTAAGTGTTTTTAACAAAATTTTTAAAAGAGTTTTTGTGCCAAAATTCTCTATCTTTATTTGTTTTCAAAGTTTTGAAAAATTAAAGAAAATCAAGTCTTTGGGAATTCTATTTTGTTCTTCATTTTATATATCCATCAAGAAGTTTTTCCCA
Organism: Agave tequilana; assembly: GCA_038442645.1. Lineage (NCBI taxonomy): Eukaryota > Viridiplantae > Streptophyta > Magnoliopsida > Asparagales > Asparagaceae > Agave > Agave tequilana. The sequence goes on along the minus strand of JAVJIF010001035.1, from coordinate 82,592 downwards.
AGTATTTTCTGTGTTGGTTTATTTCCAAATACTTTGCTTTCTCAGAAACTTGAGATATCATCTCAAATCTATCTTTAGGATTTTTGTAATGTGAGAAAATTATTTGTGATCTTTCAAGATCACCAAGAAAGATTGTTTGTGATCTTTGTGATCACCAAGTGTATTTTTTTTTTTGCTTTGTACTTGGCTAGGTGCCAACCTCTTGTGTAGAGGCTTGTGTTAGAGAGAGGAGTTGCATACTTTCGGTGTTGAGTTGTAATTTCTCGGTGGAAGTCCCTTTGTGGAAGGTCCTATGTGGACATAGTAAAAATCCTTCTGTGTGAAGGCGGGGACGTAGAATAGTGGCTCGAAGCTCGAAACATATCTTGGTGTTTGCGTTTGATCCACTATCTCTCAACTTTATCTCTCTTATATCTTACATTGCTTTACATTGTTCATATTTATATGCTAGATATTGTTTGTGTGTGCCCACACTTGTGTTCAACTAAGAGAACTTATTAACGCACCACAACTCTTAGTCTAAAGAAATCTAGAGGAGTAGTTTTAGAGCCCTTCACGGGAAATTCGGGCTCACTTTTGGTTACAAATAGTGTGTTTGCAATTAAGTTTTAAATTCCACATCATTTGCCTTAGATTAGCTAGTACACCTACTCACCTCCCTCAGGTGTATTTCAGTTCCATTTACTAAGGGATGATATCAAGATTACGCTCGTCTTGAGCTGTGGCATTTGCATAATGAACCAAGATAACATCCCCCACTAAATAGAAATGACAGTGATGACCAGGGTCCAGGTGATGATGTCTACTATGGTGGTGTCGACTATAACAAATTTCTAAGTTCACTTTTACATAATCCGGTCGACGAGGGCTCCAGTGATCCGACCGACGATGGTCCAAATGATGCTCCTCCTTCGGAGACTGATGATTTTCGTGAGAAGGTTAAAGAATTGCATGCTCCACTACACCAAGACTGTAAGAATTATTCTATACTATCGTACATAATAGAGTTGTTCCTCATAAATCAAGAGGTGAGATGAGCGACGTCACATTTAGAAAGACGATATATTTACTGAAGAATGCATTTTCTAACATAAACATACCAGACTCATTTTACGAGACTAAGAAACTTATTAGAGCATTGGAGTGTGATTACAAGAAGATTTATGTGTGCCAAAATGATTGCATGTTGTTCTGAAAGCAAGATGAAAACTTGGATGCTTGTAAGGTGTGCAATGATCCTTGATGAAAACCTAGTAAGGCTTCTTGATTGGGAAAAAGGAAAAAAGTATCTAAAAAAATTCTGAGGTATTTTTCACGGATTCCAAGGCTCCAAAGGCTCTATGCGGTGGAGAGCACCGCAAAGGACATGAGGTGGCATGCAGAGGAGCATCGTGACGATAGGATCTTAAGGCACCCTGCCGATTGAGATGCATGGAAAGAATTCGATAAGAAGCATGTAGAGTACTTGTTAGAGCCGCGTAATGTTAGGCTAGGATTGGCAACCGATGGGTTCAATTCATTTGGAAATATGAATATTAATTATAGTACATGGCCTTGAAATCACCTAGAGGGGTGGGGTGAATAAGTGATAAGGCTAATCTAAACCTAAATGCGGAATTACAAAACTAATTGCAACAACACTTAGTGCAACCAACGAGTGTAGCCGAATTCCCCGTGAAGGGCTCTGGACTAACTCCTCTTGATTCCTCTGAATAAGAGTTGAGGCGCTATATGAAGCTCTCGTGGTTAAGCACAAGGAGGCACACAAACACAAGCCAAGCATATATAGGTATAAACAATATGAATGATGCAAGGCACAACACAAGCATATAATATGTGAATGATATGAATGATGCACAACACAAATAAAGAGAGAGAGAGAGTTAAGAGTCAATGGATCAAATGCAAACAACAAGATGTGTTTCGAGGTTCGAGCACCGAGCTCTACGTCCCCGCCTTCACCGAGAAGGATTTCTAATCTACTAACTTGTCCACCTAGGACTCCCACCGAGGGAACCTCCACCGAGGATTTTGTATAAATACAACCGGGAGTACCGAACTCCTCTCTCAACCAATGCAACCTCCACCGAGGCAAACACCAATCCAACTCCACCTCACACAAGAGGGAGTAAACAACAATCCACCTCTACTGAAGAGGGATACAAGCACAATCCATCACTACCGAAGAGGGATACAAATACCAACCAACTCCACCTCACCAAGAGGGAGTAAATCACAACCTCAACCTCTACCAAAGAGGGAGCAAGCCACTACTCCAATCAACCTCTACCGAAAAGGGATACAACAAATCAAGGAGGGTACAACAAGTGGTATATCTCAACCACAAACCAAATCCTTTTCCCACAAACAAATGATCCTAAATAGATAGGATAGGAGATATAGCTCAAGTGTGGAAAACCAAGAGTTTGGAAAACAAAAACTCAAATAAAAATACTTAGGAAAATACTTTGTAGATGATAGAAGTGAAGAACAATACAAAACTCCCAAATTTCTATTTTCTTTGGATTTTTCAAAATCCTAAAACAAATAAGATGAATCCTTTTTGGCACAAAAACACTTTTGAAAACTTGAAATAAAACCCTGTAGAAGCTCTGATTTTTGTCTCTTAAAAACTTTTTAAAAAGCCCAAAGAAATGAGGCTTAAATAGCCTCCAACAAAAACTAGCCGTTGGGACTGTTTGTCAGTCCTGGCGGCTGGCGGTCGACCGGCCGGTCGACCGCCAACAGTCATATTTTTGAACGTTGGAAGAAGCCGGTCGACCGCCCGGTCGACCGCCCAAAACCAGAGAGCAAAGCTCTCTGGCCGGTCGACCGACCGGTCTACCGGGCCTTGTGCCTGGCCAACATGCACAAGGCTGTGCACGTCGGTCAACCGACCGGTAGACCGACTCTGGGGCCGGTCGACCGCCAGAGCCTGGCAAAAGGCAATCTGGGTCAGAAAACTGAGTTAAAAATTAATCTAAAAATTCACATAAAACTTCTAAAAATCCACAAAAATAGTTTCTAACTTTATGTATGATATACAAACATGTGATAAAAATTTCAACACAAATATCAAACATATTGAACCATTTTTGTGTTATGGAAAAATTATCGAAAACCAAAAACCGTATAAACAAAACTTGGATTTTTCAATAGGAAATCTGATTTTTCCTAAAACTCATTTAAATACAAAAACATGATACTTAAACACATTTAGGCATGTTGCATATGGACATAGGTCCAATATACATGAAACATATACATATCATTGTTTTTGACTTTAAATACCAAAATATGTTTTGTTAAAATACCAAAACACTAAAACATATGAATAGGTATGTCAAACTAAGTTTGTCTAGGAAGTTAAGCATGCATGTATATAGAATACATCTAATATACATAAAACCAAGTAAACTTGTTTTGATATACTATCTATTCATGAAAACCAATATGGGTTAAACCAAAAACCGAAATACCGAATCCAAAACATAAAACGTGTGTGTGTTGTAAACTTGAGCATATCACACTATCTAATCTTTACACATGGATCTAAAACACAAACTAAATTAGGATACCTAAGTCTTCTTGACGATCTCCATCTTCAAGTCGACTCGATCCAAAACTCCGTGATCCACCGAGCTAGACTCCAACGAGTGCTATATATGATCTTGTTGCTCGGTCTCTGGAATCACCATGTGAAAGGCTTCAAAACTCCTTGTTGAAGTTAATCACCAACTAATATCTTGGTTAATGATCTGAAACTAAACATCACAAGATTATTAGTAAACATAACTACATGAGTTAATCATCATCAAAACTAGAGTGGAAGGCCTCTGGGCCAACAATCTCCCCCTTTTTGATGATGACAAAACTCATGGAGTTATATATGCATGGATTAAAGTTAAGCTTCAAAGAAGCTCCCCCTTAACTCATGCATCACAATAAATATATGCAATGAAGGCTCATAAACACTCATAAACATGAATGCAAAAACATGGAGATAGACATGCATAAACAAGCATGAAACACATCAAATTCTTAACATATTTATTGTTTATTGTGATGCATGAACATAAATCCTTTTACCAAAAACATGCATACTGAAATACTACACAAATACTTCTCCCCCTTTTTGTCAATCATCAACAAAGGGGTTAAAGTAAAAACAAAATGTTCTCCCCTTTTTGTCAAAAAAAATGATGTCAATAAGGGGTGCAATCAAATATGATACCAATTAAAATATGTCAATGTAGTACATTTTGATACCAATTGAAAGGAAACATAAAAACATTTAAGAATTGATACCAATTGAAAGTAAATAAAGGCATTGATACCAATTGTGAGAAAACAAATAAAATCTTGATACCAATAGAAAATATTCAAACAAACATCTTGATATCAATTGTTATAATTTGTCATTTAGAACATATGATACCAAAATAAGATAAATATTCATTTTTTAATCATTTTATATCATAAAGTATGGGAGTAGAAATCAACGGTAAACAAAATACCAATTGAAAGATAAAAATACGAATTTTCTCCCCCTTTATGAAATACCAAATAAAACGATGATCAAAATTATTTTTTTATTTTTATTTTTCATAAGCTTATGCATCATTATTAAAATATCAATTGAAAAATCAATTGTAACATGATAGGAATTAAAAACTCAAGCTTATCATAATCAAAATTTGTGCTTAAAAATATAGGGATATAATAAGCACAAATAAAACATATATACGTATGAAAAATTAGATACCAATCGAAATTGATACTATTTGAAGAGTATGCATACATACATAAAAATATATATGAGTATACAAGAATGTCAATATTGATACCAATTGAAAGAATCCAATGATACCAATTGAAACAACAATAATATCAAATGTATATCTCATATTACCTACCACCCAATCATGCTCAAGTTTAAAATGATTTTTAATATTAACATACAAGGCATGGACTCCCATCCAACCGCCCGTTGGAAGGTAGGGGTTTTCAAAAATGGGTTTGAAAATATTGAATGTTTGAAAACTCTACCATGACGAAGAATCAGAACTAGTTAAATTTAAAAACTTCTAAACTAGTACGAAATCCTTCAAGTAAGGAATAAAACAAAATTATATTTTTCATGAAACATGAAATTCACATGATAGCCAACACTCAAGGTCAATGAAGCATAAATATGACTCATGAAAACAAAACATGAGTAAACAATAAAGGTGAGTGTTCAAATAAAATGTGAAGAACATAATCATGAAAGATAGTCAATAAGCTCATGTGAAATTCCTTTAAACATGAAAACTTGAAAAACTAAATTTCCATTAGAAATAATTTATACTTCAAGGCATATGTGTGTCTTATATAAACTAAAGTATACATACATATCCAAACACAACGAGTCCGCAAAAGAATATGCATGAAGGCACGTGGCTCAAAGGATGTATATGTATAATCAATAGTTTGGATAAGATAGACATATACATGAAGCTAAACATCGAATCATAAAACATGTCCAAAATGGGAATACAAGTTTAAAATGCATGAATCATTAAAACTAGACTATACTAGCACATCTAATGGGTACAAATAGGCATTCAAGCACAAACATATAGAGATTTATTTGTGGCCCACTATATATATAAGTATAAATCCTAGTTTTAATGAAAACTAACACCTAAACATGTAATCAAATCAAGAAGCTTAAAACAAGACATAAAACCACATGATAAACATAAACATGATCATTATGTAAATCCACATGCTATTAGAACTATGAAATACATAATAGCTAAACAATGGTGAGAACACAAAAATAATGGTCCATATAATCAAGGGTGATCTCAAAAGCTATACATGCATGTCAAATGTCTAATAATCATGGCATTCAACATACTAATCAAAACATGAAGCATTAAAACATCACAAACATCCATATGATCATTATGTATATGCATGTGCATTAGATTTAGGACATACATATTAGTTAAAAACAAAGTGAGAACACATAGATATAGATCCATATAAAACATGGGTGTCTCAAATAACTAAACATGTATATCACTAATCTAATGAACATGGCATAAGCATAATGAACAATAAAACATGACATGCTATAAATCAATGATGTGAAAGCATGTAAATAAAAATGGGAGTTAGAGATCGATACCAAAACCGATGAAGGCACCTCTCTAGTTCTCCAAACCAAGGTGGTCTTCCCACCAAACCTTCCCTTGAAAGTGATGCATCCAAATGGTCATCATGAAGCTCGGAACGCATCCACTCCAAGGTACCGCTGCTCTCATGTCATGTGAGAGCCCACACCTACATCAAATACAATAGGGGTGGTCTTTGGTACCCATACTCTTTTGAGTCCATGGGAGTTAGTCCCTTTCCTAACCCAAACAAAATTATTTGCTAAATTTTCATCATGTATTCTATCATAGCAAAATCTAGCAAGGTGGCCCTTACGTCCACAATGTGTACAAGTGTACACATGAGCATACAAAGTGTAATGGGTGTGTACGTGAGGAGCATGTGTATGCCGTAGAGGGTGTGCATGCAAAGATGGAACTTGTTTCTTTCGAACCAAGGATTCCAAGCGTGTATGATTCAAAGCACATTGGCTTAAAGTGGAGCCCAAACAATCAACACTTTTCTTCAAAACATTTATATTATTTTCAATACTAGAAGATAAAGTGGAGCATGCAATAGATGATGTATGTGATACTACATTAGCATGGCAAACATGTGTATCAATATTATTTTGCAAAAAAATATTTTTCTTTAAACAAATTTCTAAATCCTTAGAAATAGAAGCAATTTTCATTTTTAAAGAATCATTTTCTTTTAACACAAAATTAACTTTTGAAGACAAGTTTTCATTTTTCTTCAAAATTATTTCACAATCATTTTTATTTTTCAAAAATTTATTTTTCTTTAATGCAAGGTCTAGTTGAGACTTCAATGAATCCCTCTCATTTGAAATCTCCTCTTTCTCTTGCAAAACCAAGTCTAGTTTAGAAAGCAAAACTTTATTTTCATTGTTAAGTCCTAGACTTTTCTTTTTCAAGAGGTTATATTTTTCTATCAATTTTTCACATACAATGGATAGTTCTTCATTTAAGGCATTGGCATCATTAGAAGAACTAGCACTATCATCACAATCTAATTGAGATTCTGAATGTACCTCAAGGGAGTCATTCCCTTGAACCATGAAGCATTGTGACTCGGATTCTCTACTAGATTCATCCTCCAGTTGAATTGGCAATTGAAGCTTGGAGGTGGTCAACTTGTTCCACACTGCAAAGGCGGAATCATGGTTAGAAACAAGCATAAGATATTTTTTATTTAGCGTGCTTCTAATAGCCTCAAGGGCTTGTGTATTGGCCCCTATATGATTGCGGTTACCAAGATAGCATTTCGTTGTAGCGGCAAGGAAAACATGCAAGCCTAGGGTTTTCAAATACATGGACATCCTAAATTTTCATGTGTCAATGTTGGAAACATCAAACATGGGAGGAGACAAGCAATCCATGAGTGCGTGCAAACAAATATACGTGCAAATGCAAATGATAGATTAGCAAACCAAGATCTCACTCCTAGGTGGTTAAACAAAATATCAGGAGCGTAGCCTCTGATACCAACTGAAATCACCTAGAGGGGGGGTGAATAGGTGATAAGGCTAATCTAAAACTAAATGCGGAATTACAAAACTAATTGCAACAACACTTAGTGCAACCAACGAGTGTAACCGAATTTCCCGTGAAGGGCTCTGGACTAACTCCTCTTGATTCCTCTGAATAAGAGTTGAGGCGCTATATGAAGCTCTCGTGGTTAAGCACAAGTGAGGCACACAAACACAAGCCAAGCATATATAGGTATAAACAATATGAATGATGCAAGGCACAACATAAGCATATAATATGTGAATGATATGAATGATGCACAACACAAATAAAGAGAGAGAGAGTTAAGAGTCAATGGATCAAACGCAAACAACAAGATGTGTTTCGAGGTTCGAGCACCGAGCTCTACGTCCCCGCCTTCACCGAGAAGGATTTCTAATCCACTAACTTGTCCACCTAGGACTCCCACCGAGGGAACCTCCACCGAGGATTTTGTACAAATACAACTGGGAGTACTGAACTCCTCTCTCAACCAATACAACTTCCACCGAGGCAAACACCAATCCAACTCCACCTCACACAAGAGGGAGTAAACCATAATCCACCTCTACCGAAGAGGGATACAAGCACAATCCACCTCTACCGAAGAGGGATACAAATACCAACCAACTCCACCTCACCAAGAGGGAGTAAATCACAACCTCAACCTCTACCAAAGAGGGAGCAAGCCACCACTCCAATCAACCTCTACGGAAGAGGGATACAACAAATCAAGGAGGGTACAACAAGTGGTATATCTCAACCACAAACCAAATCCTTTTCCCACAAACAAATGATCCTAAATAGATAGGATAGGAGATATAGCTCAAGTGTGGAAAACCAAGTGTTTGGAAAACAAAAACTCAAAGAAAAATACTTGGGAAAATACTTTGTAGATGATAGAAGTGAAGAACAATACAAAACTCCCAAATTTCTATTTTCTTTGATTTTTCTAGAACCCTAAAACAAATAAGATGAATCCTTTTTGGCACAAAAACACTTTTGAAAACTTGAAATAAAACCCTGGAGAAGCTCTGATTTTTGTCTCTTAAAAACTTTTTAAAAAGCCCAAAGAAATGAGGCTTAAATAGCCTCCAACAAAAACTAGCCGTTGGGACTGTTTGTCAGTCCTGGCGGCTGGCAGTCGACCGGCCGGTCGACCGCCAACGGTCATATTTTTGACCGTTGGAAGAAGCCGGTCGACCGCCCGGTCGATTGCCCAAAACCAGAGAGCAAAGCTCTCTGGCCGGTCGACCGACCGGGCCTTGTGCCTGGCCAACGTGCACAAGGCTGTGCACGTCGGTCGACCGATCAGTCGACCGACTCTAGTCCGGTCGACCGGGCCGGTCGACCGCCGAGCCTGGCAGAAGGCAATCTGGGTCAGAAAACAGAGTTAAAAATTAATCTAAAAATTCACATAAAACTTCTAAAAATCCACAAAAATAGTTTCTAACTTTATGTATGATATACAAACATGTGATAAAAATTTCAAAACAAATATCAAACATATTGAACCATTTTTGTGTTATGGAAAAATTACCGAAAACCAAAAATCGTATTTTTCAAAACTTGGATTTTTCAATAGGAAATCTGATTTTTCCTAAAACTCATTTAAATACAAAACATGATACTTAAACACATTTAGGCATGTTGCATATGGACATAGGTCCAATATACATGAAACATATACATATCATTGTTTTTGACTTTAAATACCAAAATATGTTTTGTTAAAATACCAAAACACTAAAACACATGAATAGGTATATCAAACTAAGTTTGTCTAGGAAGTTAAGCATGCATGTAAATAGAATACATCTAATATACATAAAACCAAGTAAACTTGTTTTGATATACTATCTATTCATGAAAACCAATATCGGTTAAACCAAAAACCGAAATACAGAATCCAAAACATAAAACGTGTTTGTGTTTTGAACTTGAGCATATCACAATATCTAATCTTTACACATGGATCTAAAACACAAACTAAACTAGGATACCTAAGTCTTCTTGACGATCTCCATCTTCAAGTCGACTCGATCCAAAACTCCGTGATCCACCGAGCTAGACTCCAACGAGTGCTATATATGATCTTGTTGCTCGGACTCTGGAATCACCATGTGAAAGGCTTCAAAACTCCTTGTTGAAGCTAATCACCAACTAATATCTTGGTTAATGATCTGAAACTAAACATCACAAGATTATTAGTAAATATAACTACATGAGTTAATCATCATCAAAACTAGAGTGGAAGGCCTCTGGGCCAACAGGCCTGTCATTTTAATGATTTACAACCTACCTCCGGGATTGTGCATGTAATGGTCTTATATAATGATGTCACAGCTTATTGAAGGCCCTACAGGTCCAAAACATAACATCGACGTCTACTTGCAGCCATTAATAGATGAGTTGAATATTATGTGGTCAAGGGATATCAACTTGGGACGCATCCATGAAACAATACTTTCAGATGTGAATAAACCTTATGTGGACGATCAATGACTTCCTTGCTTATTATATCATGTCTGGTTGGAGCACATCAGGTATTTTCTTGTCCTAGTTGTGCAGAGAATACCGTACCTGAATTGCTGTACAAATCAAAGAAAATTTATTATATAGGGTATGAATGTTTCAGAGAGGATCTTCTGTCATCCCCGCCTACAGTGCAGGATGTCTTGTCAAGCGTAGGCAATCTCAATGTAATATTTGGGCTGAATTCCAAGAACCCGATAGACACACAGTGGAGGAAAAAATATCTTTTTTAATTGTTATATTAAAAAGATAATTTAATTTGTCATAATTTGGATTTAATGCACATCGAGAAGAATGTTGGCGAGGTATTGCTTAAGTAGCTAGATGCTCTAAAACAATAAGTTTATGACAATGCAAAGGACATTAAAAAAAGTAAATCGCTCTCCAAAAGTACCAAATGCATCAACATGCAGAGGTCTGCGATAGCCCTTATGTGTTCCAAAATTGCATAAGTATCATTAGATATCCTTTGTCCAGAGGAAGGCGATGTGCGCTGTTCTAGGTGGCATGAAGGTATCGAGTGATTATTCTTCTAATATTACACATTGTTTTAATTCAGATAAGATTGTGGGACTAAAGAGCCATGAGTATCACGTACTAATGCAGCAGTTGGGTTGCCAAAGCAGATGGTTGATGCAATAATAGAGTTGTGTGATTTTTTTCGACAATTGTGTTCCAAAGGCAACAAAGTGGAAGATTTTGAAAAGTTACACACTGACATTGGTCCAATTCTATGCAAACTTGAGGAGAAGTTTTCACCTGCATTCTTCGTGGTGATGATTAACTTGACAGTTCATTTAGCTCAAGAGGCGAGGGTTGGTAGTTGTGTACACTATCGATATATGAATCCAGTTGAAAGGTGTATGTATATATACTATGTACGAAATATGCATTAATTGATCATTATAATTAATTTAAATCTTATATAATTAACATATCATGAATTTTGTGTTAACCTTAGGTACTTGGGTTATTTAAAATTCTATGTATGAAACAAGAGGCGGCCAGAGGGTTCAATAGCTGAATGTTATATCACAGAGGAATGCCTAAGTTACTGCTCGTGGGTATATGAAAAGTAATGCAGAGCCCAAGAACAACCATGATGTCGAGAAAGAAATCCCCCGACTTTCTATTTTCTCAGTTCCTGATGAATATAGTATCTTCCTACCTCAGTACAGGACACTCACGTTTGCTGAAATGCACAACACACATAATCATTACTTGTTTAACTGTGATGAAGTTACCTCTTATATTGAGTACGTTTCACTATACAAATTTTAAAATATTGTAAATGTAAAAAATAGTGAATTGTCTCAACATGTCATGTATATCTTACAGACAACATCGAGAAATCATTAAGGACAGATTCTCAACGAGAGTTTCTAATTATAAATGGCTTGTTTAAAATGCACGGGATAAGGAATTCTGAAGATGGTTCCGAAAACATATAAATGTTATCAACAATATATTTTCGCATAGCTTTATTCTCATAATTTTGTGAAATAACCTTGTTTAACTAAATAGGCTGCACGAGAGACAGAAATAGAAGCATATCTTTTAACTCTGTCTCGGTCTCCTGAATTTAAAGTCTAGACATACAAAAGCTTTGATATACAAGGTTTCAAATTTCGCATAAAGTCATCTGAAGAGTCTAACTGTGCTCAGAATTGCGGAGTTGTTGTCATGGCAACGACGATAAGCTACGCAAGTATGCATGAACTAACCCGAGAGGAGTTATTACTTATTACGGGGTGATCAAAGATATCATTGAACTATCGTTTAATGAGGGCACAGGAAGATCATTTTATTTTAGTGTGACTTGGCTGATAACAACAAGAACAAAATAGACAAATATGGCTTCACACTTGTTGACTTTACAAGGCCAAATAAGAAAACTTATCTCTTCATTCTACCTTCTCTGGTATTGCAAGCATTCTTCATGCCGGATCCATTGGATAAGCCTTGGGTGGTGCCTATTGTCACAAAACCAAGAGATACATTCGATTTAAGTATCGAAGGTGAATGCTTGGAGGTAACGCCCATCCGAAGCGATCCTAATGTGGCATCTACTTCTACTAACCGTGTTGACCCTATGGAAGAGTAACAATTCACAACATATTCTGATTAATGTATGACTGTTCTTACTTTAAGTGTAGAGATGATCTAGTTGCATATATGTACTTTATTTTGGAGATGAGCTAGTTGCATGTGTTGTGTACTTCTTTTTCTGTGTTGACTTATATATATCTATTATACTACTGCCTAACTTTATATCTGAGTTTATAATTGTAAAACACAGGTCTTCTAAATGGCAGCATCATCCTCCAGCCAATCCAGGAGAAAACCAGGCTGGTTGGCCTGATACAGATTGACGGAGATGGTTGTCCATTTGGCCCTCACTATGACGCACTCTCAGATCACATTAGCCGTCATGTCTGCCACTGCGACGAGTTCTCTCCGGCCCTAACTTGGCCTGATCACAAGAAGTCAGGGAGAGTTGAAGTATAATATTATGAGTTGGCTGTAAGTTGTGTTATACTTTATTGAGATTTTATGTTTATATTTATGTTTTATAGATTTTAATCTAACTGACATTGTGTTAAATGCAGGGTGATTTTTCACTGTCGGCTTGGAATGACTTGGGAGATATTCCAAAGAAGTTTTGTAAGTGGTTCAACGACAATGCTAGGAAGAAGTGGAATGACAAAAAAATCATTACCTTCATCATACTTTTGATCGTTGCCAGGGGTCCATAGGTGATGCCACTACACAGCCGGACCTAGTCGACAGTGAGACCTGGATGAACCTTTTGTCGGCATATGAAAAGAACAATCAGGATGTGGGAGCGGATTTATAAAATTAAAAAGTTTTGAATTCTTTATATATTATTATTCATTTGGTTCATTGACTTGTTTTTTATTAAATTTGTGGTCAAAGAGAAAAAAATGTAAGGCCTCTCGCGCTGCAAATGACTTACCCTATAGAATGGGTAGAGATGCTCTTTCTGTATGGAAGAGCAAATTTGTAAGTATAAATTTATATTAATTTGGTTTTATAACATATTTGCCTTTTACCTTCCATTTATTTTATAAGTTTCTTGCATTTTTTAACAGAGAGAGGCCCACGGAAGGGAGCCGAACGCAAGAGAGACTACAGTAAGGAATTTCTGAAGATGGATGCGCTCATGCTTCTGAGGGTGAGCTTCCTCTGCCCCGTACCTGGGGAAAGCCAGTCTCCGTCGACGCCATGTCTATTATTGTAAGTATTTAAATATTAGTTTATATATCCTTATATTTTTTGAAAATGATAGACATCCAATTTGACTTACAATATATTTGTTAATTTTCAGCTCCAGCTCGAGAAGAATTATGACGCGGCGGTAGCAGATGGCAGTGACGAGAGCACCTCCAGTATACGAGCAATAGCAGAGACATTTGGACGTGTTGCCAAGTTTGGGTGCACATCGATGTTCCCAGAATTTCAGGCCCGCTAGGAGGGATCCCTACACAGTCCAGCTTGAGCGGCAGGTTGAGGCCATGAGGCAGGAGTCTGAGGCTATAAGGCAGCAGTCGGAGGTCAACCAACAGAGGATTGCCAGTCTTGAGGCTGCTCAGAAAGAGATGCGTTGTTCATGGTCCAATTTGTGGCGAGTCAACAAAACGCCGGCAACCTAGCGAGGGCGACAACACTGGTGATAGACAGAACGATGAGTCTTAGCTGATATTCTTTGTATTGAGTTGACTTTTGTAAAAATACTTTGATATGTGAACTTTGTATTTTTGCTTTATATTTTATATTGTTTGGTGAATTTTTAAGTTGTGATATACTTTGATATATGTGATATATGCACTATGATATGACATACTATGATATATATATATATATATATATATATATATATATATATATATATATGAATGATACGGTGCGATATATGTGATATAATTTATTGTGTATTGGTTTAAAATTGTTTATTGGTTCATATTTGCATATTTGTATTATAGATTTTAAATTGAGGCTGCAGTTTTTTAAAAAAATTAATACAAATTGCTTCAAAAATGAAATTCAACGCAATTACTGTCAAAAAATGCGTCGAATTTAATTATCCGATGCAATTGTTGGTCAATACTTGTGTCAAAAATTATATTTGACGTAATTTGTTGAAACTGATGGTATTTTTTTACCCATTTTTTCACATTTTATGCAAATAAGGAAGATAACGAATTGCGTCAAAAATTTTGATTTTTCATGCAACATTTAACCTATAATTGCTTCGATTATTTTTTTTTTGACGCAATTTGTTGCAACAGGTCATTTTCTTATAACAAAAATTTTCAGATTGTGAGCAGTTGTTGAAACTGGATATTTGCGTTGAAAAATATATTCGACACAATAATTAATTTTTTTAAATAAAAATTACATCCAATATTTGACACAATATTTAAAATATTAAAAATAATAAAAAATTGCGTCGAAAATTTGACGCAATAATAATTTTACGTCGAATATTTGACGAAATGTTTTCGATGCAAGCTTTTCGACAAGGTCTTCTGCGTCGGATATTTTCTTCGCAAATTTAGCGTTGAGGTCTTCTGTGTCGGATATTTTCGACGCAAATTTTGAGTTGAGGTCTTCTGCGTCGGATATTTTCGACGTAACTTTTCGACGCAAGCTGTAAATTTTTGATGCAAAATGTCAATATTTGAAGCAAATTTTCGACGCAATTTGACAGGCTTTCTACTAGTATGGACTACTTAAGCCATTGTCGATACCAGAATGATAGTGGGAGCATGTCACAATGGACTTTGTCACCACACTACCCTGCAGACTGAAGAGGAACAATGCAGTATGGGTAGTTGTTGACCATCTCACAAAATTGGTACATTTCATACCATTCAGAAGGGGACAATCTACAGAGCTTCTGGCAGACAAGTACATGAGAAAACTAGTTTGACTACATGGAGTTCCAATTAGTATTATATCAAACAGAGACGCGAGGTTTAGATCATATTTTTAGGAAAGCCTTCAAGAGAGTTTAGGGACCCGTCTGAAGTTTATCACATCTTATCATTCAGCGACAGACGAGCAATCCGAACGGATAATACAGATCCTAGAAGACAGGTTGAGGGCGTGTATGATAGACTTTAAGGGATCGTAGGAAAAACATCTTCATCTGGCAGAGTTTTCCTACAATAACAGCTACCAGGCCAGTATCAAGATGGCTCCATTCGAAGCCCTATACGGCAGGAAATGCAGATCACCGTTGTGTTGGAATGAAGTTGGTGAGAGAAGACATTTGGTACCAGATGTAGTAGCACAAGCAGTGGACAAGATTAGAACCATCCAAGAGCACTTCCGTGCAGCACAGGACAGACAAAAAAATTGGGCAGATTCAAACAAAAGATCGTTGGAGTTCAAGGTAGGGGTACATGTGTTTTTGAGAATATCTCCGACTAAGGGAGTGATTATATTTGGTGCAATAAGAAGCTGAGTCTGAGGTATATACGCCTGTTTGAGATTCTGGAGCGAGTAGGAGAAGTGGAGTATAGATTAGCGTTCCCGCCATCGCTGGAAGAAGTGCACAATGTATTCCACGTGTCACAACTGAGAAGATATATCAGAACTGAAGTTGCAGCCAGATTTGTCATATACCGAGTAACCAATGGCCATAATGGATAGAAGTGTTAAGATTATGAAGAATCAGACCATCCTATTGGTGCTAGTATTATGGAACAGGCATAGTCTGGGAGAAGCAACCTGGGAATGAGAAGATGTCATCCGTGATCGTTACCCGCAACTATTCGAGCCTTGAGTGGTAACTTTTCACCTAACCTTCTCCTCTTATCTAGTCAACCCTTGTTTCCATGTTCATCTCCTTCCTTATCAAAATTTCAAGGACAAATTTTTTATTAGGTGGGTAGATTGTAGCACCCCGTTCCTGGGATACGTACCCAGATTCGTGTCCTAATTTGTTTATAATTATTTATATTTTTTGATACCGGATCTGGATTCTCAGACTTAGAGTCAACCCTGGTCTGGATCGGGGAACTGATATCATCGTATTGCTTGATTTGATCTTTCTGATAATCTGATTTGATTAATTTCAGTTTCAGATACTATTTTCTAATATTTTAGATTTTTCATAATTTTCTAAAATTTTTCATAATTATTCTGCAAAATTTTCGAAACCAGTGTTGATTGGTATCGCTACCGACTCCCAGATTTTTAGTTTTTAAATAGAGTTGAATTTCTAAAAACGGCTTTCACATTACTTCTTAAAATCATATTTTCTATCTAATGCATTTTTTGAGATTTTTCTGAATTTATCGCAATTTGACGGGTTTTAGTGTCGACCGGTATCACCAGAAGATTTCGGGATTTTTAATTTGAAAACAAAATTGAATTTCTTGAATTTGATTTTACCAGGCATCTTAAAATAATATTTTCTATTTTTGAAATTTTTTGAATATTTTTGAAATAGTCAATTTTTCCCGATTTAAGTAATAATAATATTTTTCTTTCTTTTCTTGCTTTTTCCTTCTCACTCTTCTACTTAATACTCCCATTTTATCCTATTAATTAAATTATTTAATAATATATTTAATTGCATATTTTTTTCAATTTCTTTTTCTTTTTCTTCTTTTTCCTTTTCTTTTCTTTCCTTTTTCTTCTTTTCTTTTTCTTTTTTTCCTTCCTTCTCCACCTGCTCCCGTCCTCCCCCATACCTCTGCCGACAACCACCCCCGACTCCTACACCATACTCTTCCCCTCTCCCTCTCCCTCTCCCTCTCTTTGCTTTTCTTTCTTTCTTTCTTTCTTCTCAATACTTCATTTCTACCTCTTCATCTCTCCCACCAACTCCCTCTCTCTTCCTCCTCTTGACCGCTGCCACCACCAGCACCACCCGCGCCGCCGCCTCCCTGGCCACCGGTGGTGGCTAAGCAGCTGTCGGCCACCCCACTCCCCTTCTCTCCTTTCTTCTTTTCTTTTCTTTTCTTTCTTTCTTTCTTTCACTTTTTCTTTTCCCCTTTCTTTTAATTCTCTATTTACCCTCTCCCATTTCCAGC
Organism: Agave tequilana; assembly: GCA_038442645.1. Taxonomy (NCBI): domain Eukaryota; kingdom Viridiplantae; phylum Streptophyta; class Magnoliopsida; order Asparagales; family Asparagaceae; genus Agave; species Agave tequilana. Next base: position 65,314 of record JAVJIF010001035.1, on the reverse strand, counting down.
GACTCTCTCTCTCTCTCTCACTTTCCCACATCACTCTCACTCTCTCTTTAGTTCTCTTTATTCCCTCTCCATTCTCTCTCTAGATCTTCTCTGTTCTCTCTTCTTGTGTGCGTGTGCTTAGGGCTCATGAACTTCCGAATTTTCCTCCTGTGTAGCATGTTAATTGTTGTGTTAGCCCGCCGAATCTCTCCCCAAGCGGAGTCTGTCACCGAGCCTCGACTGTTCGTTAGGCGAGTGCTTTGTTACATCATTTCATACTTAGTGATTGCTACTCTAGCATTTATTGCATGATACATTATTATGCGAGTGTCTTGTTACTATCGTTACATGCCTAATAATTAGTATTCTAGCATTTAATACATGATAGACTGTTATGCTCTTTATTCATGTTTTGCGAGTACCTTACTAATGCATGTTACTAGCTTCGCTTATACTATATTTTCGTTAACCGCGGGCTCTTTTAGCTCAACTTGACTATCTAGGATTACTGTACCAAGTTACATGACTTGTTGACTATATGACACATGATGTCGTGACCCGATACGTATATTGATTGTACTCCAAAATTGTATTTTTATCATCACTTTTACACATATATCCTTGATCATTCCTTTATTAATTAATTCTATTAACCCTCTTTTTTTATTATGGTGTGTAGTTACTTAAATGAGAGGATAAAGATACAAGAAGCTTCATTTTATGCCTATTCCTATCTAAAGTTGGATTAAATTGAATCCAAAGGAGGAAAGGATTAATCTTCATCTCCTATTCAAGTTCAAATTCAGAAGATAAAGTCCTAAAAGATGAAGGGGATAAAGCTAATCCTAAAACAGAAAAAGGAGGATAATTTAAATTAAATGGAATTCAAAATCAATTCAGACTCGGATTCAGACTGTACACGTTTTACTATTCAGATCATAACGTTTGCTACAGATATTCAAATCTGATGATTCAAGATGCTGCAGAAAGAAGACTGGAAGGACTACAATTCTTCTGTTTATCACTCTATCAAATTCAGCCATCTATAGAGTCATATTCAGCAAATAATACGCTAACTTGCTACAGGACTGAATTCCTTATTGAATTATGAAACCTTCTAATTTGTATCCTATTGTGATTAGATTTGAGGTCTATTTAAAGAGCTGAAATCTCTCATTATGAGACATCTCCACATCAGAGATCATACCTTAGGATTTTTCTTTTAGTCTCTTCTCCAAATTTCTTTTGTATTTTAGTTCTATTTGTGAGAAGGAGAAGCCATTGTAATTCAAGGTGACAGATCAATACAAGGTGCTTTCTTTCTTTTCATATCTCTTTTGTTATTTACTTTATTTTTGCTTTTTCTTATTTTTTATTTCTTACTTTTTTTTTCTTGTCATGTTTACCATGAGTAGCTAGATTTTTCTCATGGCTTGCTAAGACATCACCACCATCACATCTAATGTCTAGTAGATAACCAGATTAGATCATATGCATGACTACTCCAATTTTTATTCTTGAAGACTCATTAGGATAAGCAACTAGGTTAAATATTTGCTAATGCTTTTTAACTGTTTTTCTTAATCTATGCTTGATTAAAATCTTGATATTTTAATGTTAAACGTTGATTAGTGATTTGCTAAATACTTTCTAATGATTTTTTCTTACTTTATACTTGATTGACAACCTTGATATTGTAATGTTAAAATATGGATGGTGTTATTTCAAATCATAACCTAGTTTCTATCCTATGTATCTTGCTTGGTTTTGTGGTAGAATATCATGTTTAGGATTTAAAGTGAAGTAATTATCTATCTAGCATTAGCATGTATGGTGGTTGATTATTAGTAAGCTGTGAACCTTTCTTTTAATTTGATTCTTTATTCACATACAATTCATCTTTTCTTTTCTAAATTCTTTAAATAAAAAAGATAATAAGAAGACAATATTACCGAAAAGCTTTCATCGCATCTCTCCCTGAGGTTCGACCCGTTTAGCTCTTGCTACAGCGGTTAAATTGCAAAGATTCAGAGTTAAAACTAATCACATACATTTTTCATATTTCCTGTACTCTGTTTTGTACAATCAAATTTTGGTGCCGTTGCCGGGGAGGGAACGGTATACATTGTTTTCTAACTAAATTTTTCTCTGTTCGTGTGAAAATTATAAAAAAAAAATATTCCCCATTGCTTATCTAAATTCATTTGATAGGTCAAAATCACCTTTCCAACAACCATCTTCATATACGCCTTTTTCCAAACCTATAGAAGAACAATCTGATTGGAAAAAGAAGATAAAAATCTTAGAAGATTTCGAGCGACGAATTCATATTTTGGAAGACTCACGATCCATTCAAAGGTCTCAAACCCTAAATCCATACATGATTCAAAACCAAAATGATTACATCCATTATCTCGATATGTTAGAAGCGCAACTGGATCGTTTGGAAAATATTGAAAATGTTAGGACTGAGGAAACTCTACCTAACACCTTTTTGACCATCTTTGATTCACCCAGCCCTATTGACGAGACCAACGAATCATGGTGTCTTGAAGACCTTGATCAAGATTCAATTTCATCGCACCAACATGAACTTGATCAATCCCAACCCTTGGACAAATTGGTAAGTTTTAACTTCAATGAGATTAACTTGATTGTGAATACGAATCTGATCCTCAACTCTGTGATTTAATTTCAAACTTTGAATCTATGTTGACTCTGGTGTCTTTACCCAAGTTGGTGCCAATTTCTGAGCCAACATTAATTCCAGTACCTATATATTATGAAATTGGATCACCTATTTTGGATAGTCACATTCGTTTAATGGATAAGAAATATGAGCTTAAATTCTTTGATTTGGAGACCACTTTTGAACCAAACCCGACTGTCGAAGCTAAAATTGATTTTCCCGAGCCGGTATTGGTTCCCAATCCTACGTTCTTGAGCCCAAATCAATCACTTCATCAAGTCAAATTTCATTGTTGGACCAAGGTGTAAACAATGATGACCCTGAGAAAGAGGTAATAAAAGGTGGATTCCTTGATGATCCACAATATTTAGATTGGGTAGCAATGCTTAGCCCAATCCGGCCACCACCGGAACCACCACCTTGAGGTCATATTTTGCCTTCCCTTTCTTCTTTTTCATGCATACATGCATTCATTCATACATTGAGGACAATGCATGAGATAAGTATGGGGGAGGGTTTACTAACATACTAACATAACTAACAATTTTTTTTAAAAAAAAATTTTGTAAAAAGAAAACAATATTTTGATTTATTTATGCAAGTAATTAAGTTAATTTTAAGGAATAAGAAAATCATAATTAGGATTTCTTAACACTTGGTCAAAATAAGAGTATTTGTTTTATTTTTAGGTTTAGGAGGAAAAAATTGAAAAAGTAATTTAGTCTTGATATCTTTACCTTGATGAAATATGCATGCTTTATACATTTACACACTTGGGATTCAAAACAAAGACTCTTGTGTCATAGAAAAAATATATAAAATAAATAAATCTAATTATTGATTAGCTAGGTACTTTGGCCTAAGAAAGCCTTGGTACTTACGTGAAAGGTAATTAGATAAGTTTGAAAAAAAATTATAAATATATTATATGTATTAACACATCTAATAATCAATTAGTTAGGTATTAGGGCCTCAAGAAGCCTTATTACTTATACAAAAGAAAATTAGATGAGTTATAAATATTTAAAAAAAAAAGAAAAAAAAAGAAGTGCTTAAAGGGCAACGAAGTGGTAATACTTCGAACTTCTGCAAAAAGAAAATTATATATATTAATATAAAAGGTATAAGAGTTAAAGTTTAAGAATCCCAAGTAAAAAAATTCGCTTTCACAAAGGTGCATATGACTTGGGGTAAAATAAAAGACTAAGTGAGAAATTCAGTTTTAATCCTAACCTAAATTGATGATAAATATTTGCATCGAGACTAAGTATAGGAATGAATAAAAATGAAAATCCTAAAACTTATAGATTACTTAGTTTCTTCAAACATATTTCAAATATTTCGTTCCTTTGTCAAAATAATTAACTAAATAATAAAATAATTTAACTAATTCACTAACATTTTTCTTTTTATGGATTTTGTGGGTGTAATCCGCTGAAAACCCTCACGAGACAACACTCGTCCTCTAGGGTAACCTAGAGGTTTAACGGCTTGTTGCACGTGCTAAGTGCAATCGTGATTCCTACGAAAGTGAGTTAGGCTAGATAAAATTAGTTTTCTAATATTTGATTTTGCTCGAGGACGATCAAAAGATAAGTGTGGGGGTGTGATTGTACTCCAAAATTGTATTTTTATCATCACTTTTACACATATATCCTTGATCATTCCTTTATTAATTAATGCTATTAACCCTCTTTTTTGATTATGGTGTGTAGTTACTTAAATGAGAGGATAAAGATACAAGAAGTTTCATTTTATGCCTAATCCTATCTAAAGTTGGATTAAATTGAATCCAAAGGAGGAAAGGATTAATCTTCATCTCCTATTCAAGTTCAAATTCAGAAGATAAAGTCCTAAAAGATGAAGGGGATAAAGCTAATCCTAAAAGGGAAAAGGAGGATAATTTAAATTAAATGGAATTCAAAATCAATTCAGACTCAGATTCAGACTGTACACATTTTACTATTCAGATCATAATGTTTGCTACAGATATTCAAATCTGATGATTCAAGATGCTACAGAAAGAAAACTGGAAGGACTACAATTCTTCTGCTTATCACTCTATCAAATTCAGCCATCTGTAGAGTCATATTCAGCAAATAACACGCCAACTTGCTGCAGGACTGAATTCCTTATTGAATTATGAAACCTTCTAATTTGTATCCTATTGTGATTAGATTTGAGGCCTATTTAAAGAGCTGAAATCTCTCATTATGAGACATCTCCACATCAGAGATCATACCTTAGGATTTTTCTTTTAGTCTCTTCTCCAAATTTCTTTTGTATTTTAGTTCTATTTGTGAGAAGGAGAAGTCATTGTAATTCAAGGTAACAGATCAATACAAGGTGCTTTCTTTCTTTTCATATCTCTTTTGTTATTTACTTTATTTTTGCTTTTTCTTATTTTTTATTTCTTACTTTTTTTTTCTTGTCATGTTTACCATGAGTAGCTAGATTTTTCTCATGGCTTGCTAAGACATCACCACCATCACATCTAATGTCTAGTAGATAACCAGATTAGATCATATGCATGACTACTCTAATTTTTATTCTTGAAGACTCATTAGGATAAGCAACTAGGTCAAATATTTGTTAATGCTTTTTAACTGTTTTTCTTAATCTATGCTTGATGAAAATCTTAATATTTTAATGTTAAACGTTGATTAGTGATTTGCTAAATACGTTCTAATGATTTTTTCTTACTTTATACTTGATTGACAACCTTGATATTGTAATGTTAAAACATGGATGGTGTTATTTCAAATCATAACCTAGTTTCTATCCTATGTATCTTACTTGATTTTGTGGTAGAATATCATGTTTAGGATTTAAAGTGAAGTAATTATCTATCTAGCATTAGCATGTATGGTGGTTGATTATTAGTAAGCTGTGAACCTTTCTTTTAATTTGATTCTTTATTCACATACAATTCATCTTTTCTTTTCTAAATTCTTTAAATAAAAAAGATAATAAGAAGACAATATTACCGAAAAGCTTTCATCGCATCTTTCCCTGAGGTTTGACCCGTTTAGCTCTTGCTACAGCGGTTAAATTGCAAAGATTCAGAGTTAAAACTAATCACATACATTTTTCATATTCTCTGTATTCTTTTTGTGCAATCATATATGTATCTAGTATTGGGTTCATACTGAATACCCCACCTGATATCTGTCACTTGATACCTGGCTTGTTACCACTTGGTACTGATGCACTTGACCTGATATCATGACACCTAACTGGATACTATTACACCTGACACTTGTATTACATTGCCTATTTATGATTATCACTTTTATGGGGACTTGACATGATTATTATAATGCTACCACTTGATACTTCTAAACTCTTGTATTCTTGAACCCCTGAAATAGGGAGACTCCTGTATTATACTCTTGATACTGTACTCCTGAATCTGTACTCTTGTTGATCCCTGTAATTAGTTAATCATGGATATTGGATCACTATGAACACGCTGTGGATATTATCACTAAACAGTCTGTAATAATTGAACAATTTACACCAGGATGGAAAAAACTGATGGGTACCGATATAGCTTTCATGTTTATGGTGGCCATACAAATGTTGAACAACTAATACTTGGGATTCTAGTGGAGGCTACCGGTGTTTCCGTGGGGTATACTGCACCCCTACTCCCTGTCCTCCGTTGGGTGTGCCATAATCCCCTGGGTCTATTCCTTTAGGGAGCGGTGACACCCTATTCTTGTTCAGGCATATACTAAGTCCTTTGGGCATATAGTAAGTCCCGATACCTAGCGGTACATTCCAACGAAGTACCAGATACTCTTGGACCATTGTCTCGGGCATATAAATATTGTACAACTAATACTTGAGATTTCACTTGGATTCCACAAGGTATTTCCGTGGGGTGTACTGGCACCCCTACTCCCCTGTCCTCCTGCCGGGTGCGCCATAATTTTCTAGGTCATTCCTTTGGGGGTGACACCCGATTCCTATTTGGGCGGATACTAAGTACTTCGAGCATATAGTAAGTCCCGGTACCTAGTGGTACGTTCCGGCTCAGTACCAGATACTCTTGGACCGTTGTCCCGGGTATGCATGGACCTATTCTAAACATGGTCCGTTGATCTTCATCAGTTTGCAATAACCAACCTCTCGACTTGTATATGGTATGGGACTATATTGAAACATACAAATTGGACGAGTCTTAATAATAACTTGATAATTTAATTTCACGCCACCTAAATTTTTAATGTTGTTTCCATATAATACTATTTATTGTGGTTATTTCATGCTTGCATTATTTGAGTACATGACACTTGACCTGGTACACATGCTTTTGCCTATTCTTGTCTCTTGGTTTCTTTTGCACTCGTTGGGTTATTTTCTGACAAACCTGGAGTTGCATGTTCAGATCTTGAAGCTTGAACTGAGGTGGACCTTTCAGCTGAGGACCAAATCCTCCTCGAGGAGCAAGCAAATATGTAACCCCCTGATCCCTGAGGTACGTATCACAGTATCAAAGCTCGATACGACGTACAAAGTTGATTTAAGCTTCCTGGTAGTCAGATTGAGGCGATTTAAGTTTCAGATATTATTTTCCACTATTTTAGATTTTTCAGAATTTTCTAGAATTTTTCTAAATTATTTTGGAAACGGTGTCGACCTATACTGAGAATCGGTTCTACGATTTTTAATTCACAAATGGAGTAGAATTTTGGAAATCTGCTTTCACCTTATGTCTTAGAATCACATTAGCTACATTTTGGTATTTTTGGGGATTTTTCTGAATTTATGAAAAATCGGGCCAAATCGGTGTCACCCAATATCGGCGATACTTTTTCAGATTTTTAATTTGTAAATCAGACTACATTTCTTTAAACCGTTTTCATATTACTTCTCAAGATAATATTCTCTATTTTCTGTAATTTTTGGTAACCGTTCGGGACTAGTCAAATTCTGGACTAAATTAAATAATATTAATTTAATTAATTAAATCTTTTCTTTTTCTTTTCTTTTTCTTTCCCCTTCTTCCCTTCTCTGGATAATTCCCACCGCCTCTCCACCGCCATTCCCCTCTCTTCCTCTTTAAAACCTTTGTCCCCAAACCCCCTCTCTCTCAACTTCTCTCTCTTCCCCCATCTATTCTTTCTCTGACTCTCACACAAACTCTCTCTCTCCCCCCTTCTCACTGTTCCAGGCCGGGGGTGGGTCTGACCCAAGCTCGCGGCCAGGCCACCCCGGCCAAGCGATGCCGGTGGCCGGCGCCCTCGGCCAGGCGCCACCGCACCTCCCCTCCGGGCGCCGCCTCCTCCTCCTCTTCTTCTCCTCTTCTTTTTCTTTCTTTCTTCTTTTCTTCTTCTTCTTCTTCCCCTGTTCTTCTTCTTCTTTTCTTTCTTTTTTTTTCCAGTGAGTCTTCTCCCTCACTCTCTCTCTCTCTCTCTCGCGCTCTCTTTCTCTCTGTGCGCGAGCCCAGCAGCCCCGACGGCCTAGCGTCGCCGCCGGCCGCCGTGGCAGCATGACTGTGCGGCCAGGCACAGGGCAGCACCAGCTGCCCTGTTCTCTCTCTCTCTTCTGTTCTCTCTCTCTCCCCCCTTTTCTCTCTCCCCCCTCCTCTCTCTCTCTCTCACTGACCGCCGCCACCGGCTAGACTTGCCGCCGGTGGGCTCCTTCGTCGTCGGCCAGCTGAGCTGCCGGCCAGCATGTGGGTGGCGGCAGTAGCGGAGCTGCTGCCGCTGCTGCTATCTGAGGATGGGTTCGGGTATGAACCCGAACCCATTTGTCTTATTGGGTTGACTTTGAAACCAATAACCCATTTACCCATATACTTAAGTTATGGGTTTGGGTATTGGATCCAAACTCGACCCGTTAAGAGCCCAAACCCGCCTCCAAAACCCAATAAAGGTAATATTATAGAAAACCCCCTGATAATTTATATTATTTGCAATTGATATATTTTTATTGCATATTTAACCTATTTTTATTACTTTTAATGTTCGGGCGATATCTGGACCATCCGGATTCCGATTTGGATGATCCTGGAACCGTTGCGATCGTGGGAAAGAGAGCTACCTTCCCATGGCTAGTTTATGAGTGTTTTCTTTTAATAAATATAATTTTAATATTTTCATCTACTTCATGATTTCATATAACATATTTCATATAACATATACGTGATAGAGGATCATATTAAAATGGTTAGATTACTACATGAGCACTGATACACGCGTACGCCATTATACCAGATATTATCACTATTACACTGTCACCCTTACCGACCCACCGATACACTGGACACTGTATTGCATGTAAATATCTGTTACACTATACCTTTATTTAACGTTGTTTCACCATTACATAGAGACTGAGATTCACGGCACTATTACTGCATGATTGTGAACTATTGATACACTGATACGCTAGTACACTAGATACCGTCCTGTGCACAGTTATTTCATGTTCTTACACCACTGTTATATAGACACACCGGTGTACATGCATTGATTGTCTATGTCATCCTGTTACATGGATCATGGATTCTATTATTACTCATGAACATTCTTGCATTCTCGTTATATTGACCATTGTTTCTGTCATATGGATTATTGTTACATGAGTAGTTCGTCTTGTATTCCTGTTACATGATTATTTCCCGTTCTGATATTGATATTCCCGTTACTAGATACATGAGCTGTTGATATGCGATGTGTGGAATCCCACATCTATTGTTCCCGTTTCCCGTTATCCTGTTTTAGCTATCAACTGAGCTCAGGTCCTGTTATCATGTTACATGTACCATGCACTGTACTTGTTCTTGTTACGTTGTGTACTGTAAATGAAATATAATAAAGATAACTTGGGGATGGGGGAGACTTGACGGTTGATTAGATCTTATCGGGTGGATGTACTGGATCCATATTGTTACTCCCACTGCAGGGGATGGTAGTGCTGCCTACCGATTGTATAGCTCCATGAGCTCCCGTTACTTGATTCGTGCTCCCCTCTTAGTAGAGGGCCCTGGTCTCAGCAGCCAGGGGTCTGTTTAAGGCCGTGATCCCAGGTATGCACGGGATACACCTACCGGATAAGAGCTCCTCTACCATTTGATTTTCAATTAACATAATAAAACAGTATACACAATAGTGACGTCGGGAACACTTGTTATTTGGTCACTCTCTCGTTTGGATAATGGTACCCGTATGCCATGTCCGGATGGGTTCGACTGGAGTGCGGGCTCCAGTATGAACTGCCAGTGGTATGGGACACTGGAAGAGATTGATTAAAATACCAGGTGATACTGATTGTTATTATTGTATAAATAACATGACTTGCCTGATACATGTATACTATTGTATAGTTGTACTTGTTACTATTCCTTATATTTTATCCACTATCATGTTACCTGTAGACTTTGCTACATTACCTGATACTTGTTACACTTCATGTGGTGACACACTCTTCATGTACACGTATACCTTGCATTGCATGCCTTTAGTTCCTGTATGTCCTATAGACACTATTCCCGTATACTCACATCGCTATAGAATGGTTGCATACTTCATCTAATGTTCACATGCATCACGTCAATAGTGTTTATTATATACAAACATGAGTCTACTGTAGACATGACCCAATGATAACATGCTAATTGGAAATGGTATTAAAATATGACATTTTTATATTTCTACAGATTATTAAATTTCTATTATATGGTATCACCAGTACATAAACATATATTATATATTATTATCGTGCTTGTATTACTATAGTACATATTACTGCCTCCTTCATTTTACCACTCACTAGGTCGCTTTCTGATGACCCTGGGTTTGCGTGCCCAGGTTGGAGATCCGAGTTATCGTATTGTCAGATAGTTCATTGGATTCACATAGGAGACTCCTCATCGAGACCATTCATAGGTATCTTTGTGATTTATTTCTATTATCTTATTTATCCCTATTTTCATATCTGTTATGATTACTAACCCCTTTCTGCAGGTATTCTTGTACTTATTTAATGTTGGAACTCTTGTATATATGGAGGCTATTTCCTGTACTGAGGCTTAGCGTACGTACGTGAGGGTATCTTCGCCCTGCGTATGTACGTCGCCATAACGTCCCGTACCTTCGGGATCGGGGCGTTACATAGTGGTATCAGAGCTTAGGTTCACACCTCGTGTGGGTAACCACCTGGGTCAATACTCCGGCTCTTACCAACAGTACAGTCAGATTCAGATGCAAGCTCATCTGTATCTGAATTTGGGGATTCCAGCGACGAGTACAAGAACACCATATTATTGACAATTCATTCTCTGTTCTATTCCTTTCTTACCGTTGTCAACCAGAATATCTGATTTCCTTCTCGATTTCTTTCCATCTCATTGCTTCCAATCCGTTTAGCGTTAGTCCACTACACTAATTTTTCACCCCGAGTTCATTATAGATATCAGAGTGCGCAGCAGAGCGTCGTGGGACAGTAACATTCAGGCTCCATGACTGTAAATATTGTCCTCCCACCTGAATTGAAATTTTGAGGACAAAATTTTTTGTAAGGTGGGGAGAAATGTAACCCCCTGATCCCTGAGGTACGTATCACAGTATCAAAGCTCGATACGACGTACAAAGTTGATTTAAGCTTCATAGTAGTCAGATTGAGACCATTTCAGTTTCAGATATTATTTTCCACTATTTTAGATTTTTCAAAATTTTCTGGAATTTTTCTGAATTATTTTGGAAACGGTGTCGACCTATACCGAGAATCGGCTCTACGATTTTTAATTCACAAACGGAGTAAAATTTTGAAAATCTGCTTTCACCTTATATCTTAGTATCATATTAGCTACATTTTGGTATTTTTGGAGATTTTTCTAAATTTATGAAAAATCGGGCCAAACCGGTGTCGCCCAATATCGGCGATACTTTTTCGGATTTTTAATTTGCAAATCAGACTACATTTCTTCAAATCATTTTCATATTATGTCTCAGGATAATATTCTCTATTTTCTGTAATTTTTGGTAACCGTTCGGGACTAGTTGAATTCTAGACTAAATTAAATAATATTAATTTAATTAATTAAATCTTTTCTTTTTCTTTTCTTTTTCTTTCCCCTTCTTCCCTTCTCTGGATAATTCCCACCGCCACTCCACCGCCATTCCCCTCTCTTCCTCTTTAAAACCTCTCTCCCCAAACCCTCTCTCTCTCAACTTCTCTCTCTTCCCCCATCTATTCTCTCTCTAACTCTTACACAAACTCTCTCTCTCCCCCCTTCTCACTGTTCCAGGCGGGGGTGGGTCTGACCCACGCCCGCGGCCAGGCCACCCCGGCCAAGCGACCCCGGTGGCCGACGCCCTCGGCCAGGCGCCACCGCACCTCCCCTTCGGGCGCCGCCACCTCCTCCTCTTCTTCTTTTCCTCTTCTTTTTTTTCTTTCTTCTTTTCTTCTTCTTCTTCTTCCCCTGTTCTTCTTCTTATTTTTTTCTTTTTTTCTTTCTTTTCTTTTCCAGTGAGTCTTCTCCCTCACTCTCTCTCTCTCTCGCTCTCTTTCTCTCTGTGCGCGGGCCCAGCAGCCCCGGCGCCCTAGCGCCGCTCCGGTCGCCGCCGGCCGCCGTGGCAGCATGGCTGCGCGGCCAGGCACAGGGCAGCAGCAGCTGCTGCTGCTGCCCTGTTCTCTCTCTCTTCTTTTCTCTTTCTCCCCTTTTCTCTCTCTCCCCCCTCCTCTCTCTCTCCCCCCTCCTCTCTCTCTCTCACAGACCGCCGCCGCCAGCGGGCTCCTTCGCCATCGGCCACTGAGCTGGTCGGCCGGCATGTGGGTGGCGGCAGTAGCGGAGCTGCTGCCGCTGCTGCTATCTGAGGATGGGTTCGGGTATGAACCCGAACCCATTTGTCTTATTGGGTTGATTTTGAGACCCAATAACCCATGTACCCATATACTTAAGTTATGGGTTTGGGTATTGGATCCAAACCCGACCCAATAAGAGCCCAAACCCGCCTCCAAAACCCAATAAAGGTAATATTACAGAAAATCCCTGATAATTTATATTATTTGCAATTGATATATTTTTATTGCATATTTAACCCATTTTTATTACTTTTAGCGTTTGGGCGATATCTGGACCATCCGGATTCCGATTTGGACGATCCTAGAACCGTTGCGATCGTGGGAAAGAGAGCTACCTTCCCATGGCTAGTTTGTGAGTGTTTTCTTTTAATAAATATAATTTTAATATTTTCATCTACTTCATGATTTCATATAACATATTTCATATAACATATACGTGATAGAGGATCATATTAAAATGGTTAGATTACTACATGAGCACTGATACACGCGTACGCCATTATACCAAATATTATCACTATTACACTGTCACCCTTACCGACCCACCGATACACTGAACACTGTATTGCATGTAAATATCTGTTACACTATACCGTTATTTCACGTTGTTTCACCATTACATAGAGACTGAGATTCACGACACTATTACTGCATGATTGTGAACTATTGATACACTGATACGCTAGTCCACTGGATATCGTCCTGTGCACAGTTACTTCATGTTCTTACACCACTGTTATATAGACGCACCGGTGTACATGCATTGATTGTCTATGTCTTCCTGTTACATGGATCATAGATTCTATTATTACTCATGAACATTCTTGCATTCTCGTTATATTGACCATTGTTTCTGTCATATGGATTATTGTTACATGAGTAGTTCGTCTTGTATTCCCGTTATATGATTATTTCCCGTTCTGATATTGATATTCCCGTTACTAGATACATGAGCTGTTGATATGCGATGTGTGGAATCCCACATCTATTGTTCCCGTTTCCCGTTATCCTGTTTTATGCTATCAACTGAGCTCAGGTCCTGTTATCATGTTACATGTACCATGCACTGTACTTGTTCTTGTTACGTTGTGTACTGTAAATGAAATATAATAAAGATAACTTGGGGATGGGGGAGACTTGACGGTTGATTAGATCTTATCGGGTGGATGTACTGGATCCATATTGTTACTCCCACTGCAGGGGATGGTAGTGCTGCCTACCGATTGTATAGCTCCATGAGCTCCCGTTACTTGATTCGTCCTCCCCTCTTAGCGGAGGGCCCTGGTCTCAGCAGCCAGGGGTCTGTTTAAGGCCGTGATCCCGGGTATGCACGGGATACACCTACCCGATAAGAGCTCCTCGACCATTTGGTTTCCAATTAACATAATAAAATAATATACATAATTGTGACGTCGGGAACACTTGTTATTTGGTCACTCTCTCGTTTGGATAATGGTACCCGTATGCCAAGTCCGGATGGGTTCGACTGGAGTACGGGCTCAAGTATGAACTGCCAGTGGTATGGGACACTGGAAGAGATTGATTAAAATACCAGGTGATATTGATTGTTATTATTGTATAAATAACATGACTTGCCTGATCCATGTATATTATTGTGTAGTTGTACTTGTTACTATTCCTGATATTTTATCCACTATCATGTTACCTATAGACTTTGCTACATTTCCTGATACTTGTTACACTTCATGTGGTGACACACTCTTCATGTACACGTATACCTTGCATTGCATGCCTTTAGTTCCTGTATGTCCTATAGACACTATTCCCGTATACTCACATCCCTATAGAATGGTTGCATACTTCATCTAATGTTGACATGCATCACGTCAACAGTGTTTATTATATACAAACATGAGTCTACTGTAGACATGACCCAATGATAACATGCTAATTGGTAATGGTATCAAAATATGACATTGTTATATTTCTACAGATTATTAAATTTCTATTATATGGTATCACCAGTACATAAACATGTATTATATATTATTATCGTGCTTGTATTACTATAGTATATATTACTGCCTCCTTCATTTTACCACTCACTAGGTCACTTTCTGACGACCCTGGGTTTGCGTGCCCAGGTTGGAGATCCGAGTTATCGTATTGTCAGATAGTTCATTGGATTCACATAGGAGACTCCTCATCGAGACCATTCATAGGTATCTTTCTTTGTGATTTATTTCTATTATCTTATTTATCCCTATTTTCATATCTATTATGATCACTAACCCCTTTCTGCGGTATTCTTATACTTATTTAATGCTGGAACTCGTGTATATGGAGGCTATTTCCTGTACTGAGGCTTAGCGTACGTACGTGAGGGTATCTCTGCCCTGTGTATGTACGTCGCCATAACGTCCCCGTACCTTCGGGATCGGGGCGTTACAAAATCAGCCATAGTTTCCTCCCGTCTTGCCCCGCTCGCGAGATTCTCTCTTTCAACTCATACATTCCCGTCTTTTGTACCTTGTATAGCCTACTTTTGCGCTTCCTGGTGATGTAATACTTATGTAATATTATGTCACAGTCTGTGATGACTGAGTACTTGTACTTTTGTGTTGGAATGTATATTACCACATACTTTCGTACTCTGACTCCTGTATTGTACTGATGCTTAGCGTACAAACGTGAAGGTACTATCGTCCTGCATATGTACGTCGCAGTAGAGTCTCCGTATCCGTGGGATTAGGCACTACAGTAATAATAAAACTAAATTAATAACAGTAATTATAAAAAAAATTGTGTGTGACATTTCTTGAGCATCCAATCCAATACTCTAAATTTAAACAATCTAAATTCTTACAAGAGTTAAACTATTTTCAAGTCATCTTCAAGTGAGCTTCTCCAAAATCCACGTTTTGACTTTTCGAGCTTGAATCTCATACTTGAATCAACTTGAGTACTTCAATATCTTTCTTTTGAGGAAGAGTGAAGCAAAATCCTAACTCTTAAAACTTGTAAACTCAAAAAGATTTGAACTTGATTACTACTTCATAATCACATTAGTTTTGGAATCATCAAAATAAAACGGTGATTGTACTCTTGGACCAACAATCTCTCCTTTTTTGATGATGACAAAACTCATGAGTTACTATATAAAAAATATGAAGAGCTTTAAAAAGCTCTCCCTGAAATTATGCTCATATAAATCAAATTCAACATGACTCATAGATTTATCAATAACATGCGAGTCACGTGTATATCTAAACATTAAAATTAATTTTCCATCATACAAACATTTAATTTATCACAAATGAAAGAAATTCTATTGTAATAAAGAGGTTTTGTAAAAATATTGGCCAATTGTAAATTGGTAGAATCTCTAAGAAAGTGATACCGAATTTCTATATGCTTGGTCTTACTACGTTGATTTGCATTCTTAGTCATATGAATAGTACTAGTATTATCACAATAAATCTTTATATGATCATTATATCACAACCAAGAAGAGTATGTTTCATTCAAAGAATTGTGTACAACAAGCTCCCAGGGTAACTTACTTCACCTCAGCGGTTAAAAGGGCTATGATCGACGGGAAATCGCGCACAAAAAAGTGTATGTTTTGAAATTGATATTTAAAGTGTGTGTGCTTTGGCTTCCTCGATACTTCCGTTATAGCATAGAGGCTAAAACGAGTCGAATTCACAAGGACGGGAGGCGATAGAAGCTCTACCGGTTGATTCCCGTGTGTGTTAAAAGTTTTTTAATGTTTGAAAGAATGAAAAGAAAAGAATGAAAAGAGAAGTAGGGTGAAACAAAAAGAAGTGGGAAACATAGAAGATAAGATATTTGTGATTTTTGATAATATTTCTAAAACAAAGTGAAAAGATAAAGAAAATTCATGGCTACTAACTACTAATAACTCCACTAACATGCTTACCTCTTAGTGATAGTTGCCTCCATGTATCCTTGGCAATCGCTAGTCCTTGTTCAAGAGCGTCACAAAGCATGGCACATATGTTAACTTTCACATCTAAATTCAACCAACAAGTGCAAGCTACACTTAAATCATCAAAACCTAATAAGAGCAAGCATGAAATAAAGTAATGTTAACTTGTTAGAGATTTAGATGTTAGAGCGTTAGATCCATCATCATGAGCCATCAATGGCACTTGCAAGAGCAAGACAAGTAGAGGCTATTAGATTCATGTGGATTATCAAATAAGAAGTTAGCAAGTTAGCGATTAGTAGTTAGTTGCCATGAGAGAAAAATTAGCTACAAATGTAAAAGGGATTAGAGAGAAGAAAACAAAGATAAGTTAAGAGAGCGCCTTTCATAGATTGTCACCTTCTATTACAAGCACTCTTGCTTCCCAACATGTACCACTCTCTCTCCCTATTACAAGATCTATAAGAAATGAAAAATACAAAAGAGGAAGAAGAAGAAAACTAACCTAAACTACCCTAAACTACAAAATGAAGATGAAAACTACCCTAAAACTCTGCATAACTCCAACTGAAGAACCCCAGGGGGTATTTATAGGCACGAGGGGAAAGGGGGGCCAGGGGCCAACCCTTGCCCAAAGTACGGGCGCGGCAAAACCGCGGCTCTTCTAGAGTCGCGCGCGTGGCGCTTCGGGCCGCGCGCTGTCCCGTCTGTCCCTTATCGATGTCAGTGCCCAGTTTCTGGTTTTCAGCCCCTGGTTTTGACAAAACAGCTCTCCAAAGTTTATGGCTAGATTATAGGCCTTTAATCACCCATTAAATGGTGATTTAGGGTCTTCTTCTTCATTCACACCATAGACCTAGAAACATGCAAAAGAGGTGTTTATTAGAAGAATTTAGTATGAAATAAAAGTGAAGATGTGATATAAAAATATGCAGTTTTAGAGACTAATCACACCCCACACTTATTTTTTGCTCGTCCCGAGCAAAACAAAATACTAAAGGAATTATTACACCACTTTCACAAGTGACGCGATTGTACTGAGCATGTGCAACAAGCCGTTAAACCTCTAGGTTTTCCTAGAGGAGTTTTGTCTCTTGAAGGTTTTCAGCGGATTACACCCACAAAATCCATAAAGAAAGAAATCAAATGTTAGTATTTTGAAAACACATTTGAAATAGAGAAAAGTATTGAAATATTTTTGCGAAAATATAAGTGATCCAAGGTCATAAGTTAACTTCTAATTATTCTTCCTTAAACTAAGTCGAAATGCAAAATCTTGTTATAAATTAAATTTAAGAATTTAAAATTTAATTGACTCTGTGATCTTTCATAAAACTCTTAGAAAAATATGCACTTTGTGAACAGTGAAGATTTTTGGGATATCGACTATAACTTCCATGCCATTTATTTATATTATTATATATATATATATATTTTCTTTTTCTTTTTTTCTTTTCTTCCCTTAGTTTTCTTAGGCTTTCTTATTTACCCGGATAGTGAGTCTTTAGCCGATGACTCCCAAACCAGATGATCTTAGGGCACCAGATGAGAAAACATCCCTCAGACTTAAGGACTCGAGTAAACAAGGCCACAAAACTAAAGGGGATTATTTTATTTTTGTCCACCATTTTAGGTGTGAATAATCATGCTTCCTGAGGCATAATTACCCAACTTTAATAAGTGGTTTCTATTATCATCATTTTTTCGTTATTTTTATATTTTTTATGGCATTTTCAGTCTTTGTTTCAATCTCAAAAATTGTGTAAGTGTGAAGTGCGAAAATCTAAGACAAAAAATTTAAGATCAAATTATCTTTTTAATCTTACTTTCTTATCCTAAAATTTAAATAAGATCTATTGTTTTGACTCCGTTTAAAAATTCATAATTTTAGGTCTTCCTAATTCCCAAGATAATCTTACTTTTCTTAAAAATAAATTAAAACTATTTATCTTGTTTCAAAAAGTTTTGTAAAAAGAAAAGAAAAGAATTTTTATACAAAAGAAAATTTTAAAAATTTCCTTAAAAGAAGTGTAAAAGAAAGAAAATTTAAAACTACCTATGTTAGTAAACCCTCCCCCACACTTTCTCATGCATTGTTCTCAATGCATCATGAATGTGTATATACATGAAATAAATGGGAAGGGAAGGAAATTTACCATATGGTGGTGGCTCCGGTGGTGGTCTGATTGGGCCAAGCGTTGCTACCCCACATAGATAATGTGGATCTTGAAGGAACCCACCAATGACCTCGCTAATACGACCCAGTAAAATAATGATTGAATGAATGGTCTTATTTAAAAAGTTATCCCCATCTAATTTTTAATTTTCAAAAATAATTACTGAGTGATTTTCTTGAACATCCTTGTCCAACAATAAAGTATGATTTTGGGAGATGATGGATTTGGACTCAAATAGATCAGGAATAAAAACAGATACCGACTCAGGAATTTGACTCAGATTAAGTCGAGAGTCATCAATTAGAGTCGAAATTGGTTCAAAAATAGGGTCCAAATTAAAGAATTGATGTTCACACACTTTCCCCATTAATGAAGTGTGATCATAAGATATTGGTGATTCAATTTCACAGTGTACTGATACAGGATTCAATGTTGACTCCAGAATAGAGAAAAAATATGATAAAGATACCGGAGTCATTATTGAATCAAAAAGCGAAATGGAATCACCAACATGAGGTTCAAGATCACTTTCAAGCTTAAGTTCAATTTCAGAAAAAGGATAACTTGTCAAAATGTCAAGAGGTTGATATTAGTCAAGTTCAGGTTGGTATGATGAAATTGAAACTGGGTGTCCAAAATGACATGATTCTTGGGTCCAATCAGCAGAGTTAGGGATATAAGGATTGGTCAAAGGTCGACAAGAAAGACTTTCCTCGCTCTCATTGATCAATTCGCTCATTAGTGAGTCTAACCTACTAATAGGCCGGGTAACAGAATTTGGAGTCAGAATCATGTCTTCCATACTTTTTGCAATTGGTTCTTCTTGAAAAGGTGAGTATGGAAGTTGATTTTGAAAATTGTGGTGATATTGTGAGTTCATCGGATTTTGCGATTACTACTTGGATACACGCAAGGGTTCCATACTCAAGTCCAGTATTGATGATTGTTCATTTTGAATCGGTGAGACTCTTGAAAATTTGGTTGAGATGATGAGTCCAACATGTTTTGCATTCTTTCACAAAAGACTTCCAAACGCTTTTCTAGCTCCAATTCTTCTTAAATTGGATACTCTAGAAAAGGAGTATGTGGAGTTTGATATGGGAAGGATTATGAATTGAGCAAATTTTGAAGCTTTTGTAGGGACTCTTCCATATTCCTTTCCAAATCAGATTTTTCTTCGATTGGTGGAATAGGAAAAGGAGTATATGAACCAAAATCGGGGAATAAACTTTGTGAAAATTGTGGACAAAGCGGTTGAAAATTTGACTCGGGGAGGTGAATCCCCATTGACTCTGTGAAGAGTTGAAATTATTTTGAAAATTATAGTCATATGATTGAGGATATGGGTCATATTGAGTTGGATAATCCCAACTCGGCATATATGGTTGGTTCATGTTGTACATAGTCGGGTTGGAGTTATCCGAATCAAATGAGATCGGGGTGAAATATGGATTTATATTATGATTGAAAGAATTATTGTTGTTAAAATCCATTTCACAATTTAAAAAAGAAGAAAAACAAACAAACAAATAAACAAACAAAAAGAAAAAAGAAAATAAGCCTATGCTAGGGTTGACTTAGACCTAGACGACTCCTAACTGGCTAGACTGTCTACGGGGGTACATTGTCAGAATCTGACCACGAGTTAATCGGCCAGGTAGGGGCAAGATCAGTGGGAGGTATCTGTGTCGGAGTAACGGGCCTAATTATGCCAAACCACTGTTCTTCGAGGTTTCGCCTCTCAATCCCCAACCTTAGATAGTGATTTGACAAGAGTTAAGTTCTAACAACTTCTCCCTTATGTCAATCTCTTAAATGAGTCCGAAATGTCCCTAGGGGCTAACGCCTAGCAAATTTTATTTAGGCTTGGGTTGTGTGAGTGGGGAGGTGATTTTTAAGCTAAGGGAGGGTAATGACTTCCCCACCTTATGTTGTCTTGGGTTTTGCGCTTAAGTTTAATTCATGCAAGTGTGCAATATAGATAAGAATGAACACATAAGAGAGTAAATCACCCACGTGTTTGTCCTAACTATACGCTATGCAATATGTACACCTCCTATCAATATCACAATAACACAAGAATAAAATACAGTATATTGAAATGAAAATTGACAGGTGCCTGGATGCAAATGTCTAAACTGTTTTAAAGCATCCAATTTCTATATTTTAGTTCTTAAAATTATTTACAGTGTACAGGTAATATAAATAAAAATTAGCAGCAGAGTATAAGAATACCCAACCACACACGAGCAAGTGTGAACTTCTGCAATGCTAAAGAATTTGACCTGCACACCAAAAACAAAGAAGAAAGGTTAACAAAAATGTGAAATCAAACCGTTCCCATCCCCGGCAACGGCGCCAAAATTTAATCAGGGGAAAACCGCGCACGAAAAGTGTATATTTTGAAATTGATATTTAAAGTGTGTGTGCTTTGGCTTCCTCGATACTTCCGTTATAGCATAGAGGCTAAAACGAGTCGAATTCACAAGGACGGGAGGCGATAGAAGATTTACTGGTTGATTCCCGTGTGTGTTAAAAGTTCTTCAATGTTTGAAAGAATGAAAAGAAAAGAAAGTAAAAAATGAAAAGAGAAGTACAGTGAAACACAAAGAAATGAGAAACATAGAAGATAAGATATTTGTAATTTTTGATAATATTTCTAAAAAAAGTAAAAAGATAAAGAAAACCCCTGGCTACTAATTACTAATGACTCTACTCACATGCTAACCTCATAGTGATAGTTGCCTCTCATGTATCCTTGGCAATCACTAGTCCTTGGTTCAAGAGAGTTACAAAGCATGACTCATATGTTAACTTTCACATCCAAATTCAACTAACAAGTGCAAGCTAAAGTTAAATCATCAAAATCCAATAAGAGCAAGTATGAAATAAAGAAATGTTAGCTTGTTAAAGATTTAGATGTTAGAGTGTTAGATCCATCATCATGAGCCATCAATGGCTCTTGCAAAAGCAAGGCCAAGTAGAGGCTTAGATTCATGTGAATTATCAAATAAGAAGTTAGCAAGTTAGCAGTTAGTAGTTACTTGCCATGAGAGAAAAATTAGCTACACATGTAAAAGGGAATAGAGAGAAGAAAACAAAGATAAGTTAAGAGAGCAACTTTCATAGATTGTCACCTTCTATTACAAGTACTCTTGCTTCCCAACATGTACCACTCTCTCTCCCTATTACAAGATCTACAAGAAATGAAAAATACAAAAGAGGAAGAAGAAGAACACTAGCCTAAACTACCCTAAAGTACAAAATGAAGATGAAAACTACCCTAAAATTCTACATACCTTCAACTGAAGAACCCCAGGGGGGTATTTATAGGCACCAGGGGAAAGGGGGCCAGGGGCAAACCTTGGCCCAAAGTACGGGCGTGGCCACGCCTGTACTGCCGTGAAAACGCGGCAAAAGCCGCATTTTCACAGTTGTTCTTGAGTCGCGCTCGCGGAGTTTTGGGCCGCGCGCTGTCTCGTCTGTCCCCTGTCGGCGTCAGCGCCCAGTTTCCAATTTTTAGCCCCTGGTTTTGACAAAGCAGCTCTCCAAAGTCAATGGCTATATTATAGGCCTTTAATCACCCATTAAATGGTGATTTAGGGTCTTCTTCTTTATTGCACACTATGGACCTAGAAACATGCAAAAGAGGTATTTATTAGCAGAATTTAATATGAAATAAATGTGATGATGTGATATAAAATATGTAGTGTTAGAGACTAATCAGGCTACGAAATTTTTCTTATTAGAAGATCATGAAATAAGGCAATTTTTAAAAATTGACAAGTTTCACTAGTGCTTTTCCTATCCACTCTACAATCAGCATAGTCTGCATCTGAATAACTCGTTTGTTAAATTATCCGGTCTTCGGATATCACAGGCCTATTCCAATAGTTCTCTTATGATATTTGATAATACTTTTTATCACAATCAAATGAGATTCTTTAGGATACGATTGGAGTTGAGCACAAACAAAAACAAAGATAATATCTGGTCTACTTGCCGTTAAATAAAACAAACTACTAATCATGTTGTGGTGTAATTTAATATCAACACTTTTATCTTGTTCATTCTTATCAAGTTTGGTTGTAGTAGCCATCAGAGTCTTTCTAACCTTCGTATTCTCTATCTTAAACTTCTTGATTAACTCTTTGGTGTATTTGCCTTGATTCACAAAGATTTCATCACCCCTTTTCTTAATTTGGAATCCAAGAAATTAATTGAGCTCACCCATCATACTCATTTCAAACTCTTCCTTCATACACAATTCAAACATTTTGCAAAGTTTTTCATTAATAAACCCAAAAATAATATCATCAACAGATTTGTATAATTAAAATATAATTATCAATATGCTTAGTAAACAATGTACTCTATCTACTTTTCCTTAACAAAACCCTTATTCACAAGAAAACAACTAAGTCTTTCATACCAAACTCTTGGGGCTTGTTTCAAAGCATACAAAGTCTTTTCCAATCTAAACACATGATCGGGATGTGTAGGATCAACAAACCCAAGGGTTGTTCAATAGACACCTCCTCCTAAATATAACCATTAAGAAAAGCGCTCTTAATATCCATTTGAAACAACTTAAAATCTTTAAATAAGGCAAAAGCAAAGGTCATAAGGTGGCTTCGAGTCGTGCTACAGGTGCAAAGGTCTCCTCTAAATCAATTCTCTCGATTTTATTGTAACCTTTGGCCACTAGTCTAGTCTTGTTTCTGATTACATTACCTGACTCATCCTACTTGTTTCTAAAGACCCATTTAGTACCAGTGGTTGGTCTATCATGGCGCCTAGGCACAAGCTTTCAAACTTGATTACGCTCAAATTGATTGAACTCCTCTTGCATAGTAAGTAACCAATATGAGTCGCCCTCGGCCTTGAGGATATTCTTAGGTTCAATGTGAGAAATGATGCATAATGATTACAAGTATCTTGAAGTTTGGATCTAGTAGTTACTCCCTTTGATACATCACCTAAGATGAGATCTTTGGGATGACTTGTGACGTATCTCTTATCCTTTGAAAGTGGTTGAGTTGGTTGGACTTTTCCTTGCACTTTTTGAACTTCACCATTTGGATTTTCTCTTAGTTTTTCTTCTTATTCCAATGAGTCCTTCATTGACATCTTCTCTATGTCTTTACCTAAGGAATCAATTTCACAATCTACAGTATTCTTTATATGTTAGATTCTTCAAACTTGACATACATAGATTTCTCAATAGTCAAGGTTGACCTATTGAAGACTCTATAAGTTTTTTTAGAATTTGAATAACCCACAAAAATAGCTTCATAAGCTTTTGCATCAAACTTTCCTAAATTATCCTTGGTATTCAAAATAAAACATTTACATCTAAAAATATTGAAATAGGAAACATTTGTTTTCTCAAATAATAAATCTCAAATGGAGTTTTGTTTGAATTTTTACAAAAATAAACTCTATTTACTATGTAATATGATGTGTCTACGACTTTGGTCCTTAAATGTTGAGGGAGACGGTATTCACTAATTATAGTTTTACCCATCTCTTGGAAAACTACCATGGGTACATTGGCCCATAGGATTTCAAGGAAAACCACGATGGGTACATTGGCTCATAGGATGAGGACAGCTTGTAGGCTGGCGTTAGTGTTCTGCGCTTTGTAGAGGAAAACTACCAAGGGTACATTCTCCTGAAGGAGCTCGTAGGCTGGTGTTTTTATTCCGTGCTTGGTACAGGGAAACTACCAAGGTTACATTCACTTGAGTGGAGCTCGTAAGTAGTTGCTTACATTGTTGTCTCTGAGCGGAGGTGGAACCCACAACAGAGTATGCAAGCATTAGACTCTGAGTAGGGGGACCCAGTAGTAGAGTGGTTGAAAATAGTTAAGAGTGAAATATAATTTTATTTGATAATGCAATGAAAATAAAAGTACATGGGTCATGAATAGGGGCGCTACCCTATTTAGGGATGTACGAGCGGATCACTCGATTGCTTGTATAGGTTGATCGTGTGTTATGGTTAAAGAGGAGGAGCCCTCGGTTGCTGGATCTGACACTGCATCAGGTGAAGGATATACTCATTGAGAAAGCCCTGGCGGATAAGTTCTTCCCGGTACCTTCAAAGGCTCCAGTAATGGATAATTTTGTGCCCTTTACCGTTGTGGTAGGAGCAGTACTCTTCTCTCTGGGATGTGAGAGGTTATACTGGATGGGTCTCGGACATCTGACCAAAGATTGATCCTTGATGGTATTGAAGACTTCGTTGATGCGGAGTCTGAGCGGAGTGAATTGCTCTATTGGCTTGTAGGCTCAGAGCGGGCTCAGTAAACAACGAAGAGCACTTGTCTCTTGTAAGCAAATTACCCCCGTTTTGATCTTGGACATGGGTGGAGGCTTCATATGAAGACTATGACTTTCCTCCATAGTTGTCAAGCTTCATGAAGTGGTTGGAGGGAGTATTTATTGCCTCCTCCAACTGGATCTTGGAACGAGCGTGGGATAATACCTCGCTCATATGGGTGACATTGTGCTTCAGAAGATGTTTGTACATGGGATGAGAGACTTTCAGACCACTGATGAACGCGAGTGGAGAGACGTCCTCACTACAGTTGGGGACCTTGGCCAATTGGCTCTGGAAGTAGCTGATGTAAGATTTAAGGTTGTAGCTCTTCCTCATCTTGACGGTGAGAATATGGTGGTTATTCTTTTTAGTCTCCTGACGAGATGTGTATTGGGTGAGGAATGCTTCGAATACCTCCTCGAAGCTGTGAAGAGAATGTGAAGGTAAGGAATAGAACCAATTTGAGGCTACACCTTTCAGACTGAAAGGGAAGGTGAGATACATGATTGGATCATCGCGGGAATGAACTACCATTTTGTCCCCAAAATGCCTGATGTGTTGAATCAGGTCGCTTCTCTGAAATAGTAGTCAAAGATCAGAGTCGATAACTTCCTCAGGAACTCGCATTCCACGATCTCTTTGGAGAGAGGGGAGTCGAAACTTTGACAGTTGAAAGTGTTAATCGATTGTTGACTGCAACTTAGTCTCCTTGATTCGTCTTTGGATCAACTAGTTGAGGGTCCGAATGTCAGGAGATTCTCTAGTTCCAGGCTTGTTCTCTAATTGCGTGGGCGTCGGTGTGTTTTGGAGGATCCTCGAGTTGGTTGTTAAGCTTCCTCAATGCCTCTTGTTCATGGATAGCATTCTCGCGGTCGAGAGCTGCCTGCTCCCAATCACAATTTGATCGGGCTTGTTGCTCCATCATCTGCTCTTTCATGTTGACGAGCATCTGAAGGAGCTAGTCCTTGTACTGTTGTGGTGGTTGGACACTCGTGGATGCCCTCTGAGGTGAGGATGAGCCAGTATCTTCAGTGTTATGCAGTTAATCAACAGTAGGTGAGGGAATAGTGCCCCTAATGGTGTTGATGGCCTTGTCTTTAGACGTTGCACCGTTGAGGGTGATGTCTTGCTTTCTTGGCACCATCAGCGCTGTGGAAAAGGCCTTTTTGAAGAGGTTTTTTGAGGAAGGTTTTGTGATTTTTTGAGAGGGAGATCTTGAGTGTGGGGACTGAGATTTCAATGAAAGTACCAGTTTATGGTGGTGATTTTCTGGCACAAGTGATTAAACTGTCGACCCTCACCATAAGCGATAGAAGTAGTTAGGGTAGTGCATGTAAAGAAAGCACAACACAAAAAGCGACACACATGATTTTATGTGAAAACCCTCAATCGAGAAAAATTACGAGGAGTAGGAGAAGTTTAACTATAATTCTCAAGTTACAAGGATTATTGAAGTCTAGAAGACGAGTGTGGATTTCAATCAGAATCTTAATCCAGGATCAGGATTGGGTTACTTTCAAGTCAGAGGGTTCGAATCTTTTCTCAGGGCTTTCCCCTCAGGGCTCCTATTTTTCTTCATTGGAGTATGAGGTTTACTTATACTCGATCGAGTTGTTGGTATGGTGACAGATAGTGTGGGCGAGAACCTCAAAACTGTACGATTTGCCCATGTCAATTTATTGCAACGACTGCGATCAGTAGTGCTACCTTGTTGGGATTGTATGCATGACAATCCTCCACTATCCATAACTGCACGTTGAGTGGCGTCACACATTATGATCATGGAGGAATATAAGGTGGTGTAACCATCGGTGGAGATAGAGGGTGAACTGTAGCTGGAACTGCTTGGTTTAGAGCTGAAGTATTTGGAACGGTGGAAACCTCAGAGCGAAGAGGATCTGGAGGAGGTCAGGAACAACATGGACTTCAAAGGGGAGTTCTGATGTACTTCGGAGAATTAGAAGGTGAGGGACTTGTGTCGCTGTCTTGGACAGGATCAGATTTTGTCCACTACACTAACATTTAATATAAGATGTTCCATTGCATGCTTATGTGCGCATCATCCTTCCTCCCTTGAAAGTTTGCACCTCGTGCTCATGGGATTCCCCTATTTGTTTTTCAGTTTATAGCTTAGTTTTTGGAAAAAACAATTTTCATATTCTCAAAATCATATTTAACATCTTAAAAAGAAGTTCACATGTTTATAATATGTGCTGATTTTTTATCACACATATTTGTGCTCATACGTGTTTATAAGAACTTATTTTTGTTAATTTTATAGAATTTATTGGGGATTTTAAAAGAATTTTTTAAAATTAAAATATTGAGTTTTGAGTGGCCAGCCGGTCGACCGGACGTGCACAAAGTGTGCACGTTGCCTTCGGCCAGTGGCTGATCGATCGCGCGGTTGACCGACTGATTGAGCCAATTTTTTGACCTTCTGGTCGGTCGACCGCGCGGTCGACTGCCAGACTGAGCTCAATTTCTAAGCTCTCTATTTAGGGCAATGGTCGACCACTGGCAACTACTAGTTTTCAATTAGCCATGGCCGGACGACCACCCGATCTACTGCCAACGTATCTTGATTTGGTAACGGCCATAGTTTGAATATTTGACTGTTTTATCTTTTCCTAAACAGCTATATTTTTCTTTATTAGTGTTTTATCAATTGTTTTAAGCCCAGATTAATCTCAAACCATATCTACCCTATTCCTATAAATAGGGATCATTGTAGAGAGTTTTTAACAAGTTTTTGATAAGATTTTTTTTTAAATTTCAAAGAGAAAATTTGTGTTTAAAGTTTTGAAAAATCAAGAAAATAAATTTTTGGGAAATTCAAGTTTTGAACTTCAAGTTTCTACATCTTCAAAGAAATTTTCCCAAATATTTTCTTTAGAGTTTAATTCAAAAAATGTTTTTTTCACAAACTTAAGCTATTATCTCTATTTTTATCCCTTTAGGATCTTGTTTTTATGAGATTTCTAATTTGTGATAATTATGATCACTAAGTGGTGTAATCTTTATTTACTTTATGCTTCCCTCTGTTGCCCAAAGGCCATTAGCCCTACTTTTGATGGTAACAAAATATATGTAGTTTTGTTTTTAACAATTTTGTTTAACAAAATTTCAGGTTAACTCTTTGTTGCATTTTGGCTCCATCACAAGACTCACATGTTTGGAAACCAAGAATATATCGATCCCAGAGCCTAAGCACATAGACGAGCTCAAGGATCAAGATTGCAAGAGAAGACTATATCAAGATTTGTATTTATGCTTTTTAGATAGGATTTATAGTTATTTATTAAAACCAAGATGATATAGCTCTTTTGGAAATTGACACACACATATCTTTCACATTCCTAAGGTGTTTTAAAAGATATTCTCTTTGTTGTTTTCAAAATCGAGTTTGGGGAAAACGAGTTTTGGAAAAACTAGTTCTCGTTTTAGAAAAGTATTTTTACAAAATATAGTTCTAACTTTGTTTTGTGTCGATCCATAATCACACAATGGTTCTACCAAGTCTCTAGAACTATATTTTGTGGTTAGGATCAAAGTATATTTTTTTCAGAAAAAGATTGTGTTCAAAAACATCTTCAAAACATGTTTTCGGCCCTTGGCCGGTTGACTGACCGGTCGACCGTAGACAGAGCAGAATTGCTTTGTCGGTTGACCGATTGGTCGACCGGCATGCACCAAGTGCATTATGTGCACTTCGGTTGACCGTGCGGTCGACCGACTGCAAGAGCTTTGCTCTTGTTGGGCCCGGTCGACTGAAGAAAGCTTTGCTATCTGGTTAGGAAAAACAGTCGACCAACCGGTTGACTGCTATCCCAACGAAAATCGGACCTATGCGGTCGACCGACAGAAGAATTTCCTTCTGATTTTTTTTTACCAACGGCTATTTTTCCTTTTATCTTTTTCTGGGTCTTTTCCCAACGACTTTTTTGGGTTTTCTCCTTATTTTTTCATCCCTATAAATAGTGGGACTGTAGAAAAACTCATTAACAATTTTGAATAAGTTTTTACAAGTTTACAACAAGATTTAATCAAGTTTTCATTTTTTCTTAAAAGATTTTCTTTTGAGCCAAAATTTCATATTCTTAATTGTAAGTACACCTAGGGGGTGAATAGGTGTACGGCTAATCTAATGAACAAAATGCGGAAATTAAAACTTAAATTGCAACACACTTAGTGTAACCAACGAGTGTAGCCGAATTCCCGGTGAAGGGCTCTGGACTAACTCCTCCTGATTCCTCTGAATAAGAGTTGAGGTGCTATATGAAGCTCTTGGGGTTAAATACAAGTGAGGCACACAAACAATCACAACCAAGCATATAAGTATGATATGACAATATGAATCAATGCAAGGCACAATATAAAAGAGAGAGAGTTAGAGTCAATGGATCAAACGCAAACACCGAGATTTATTTCGAGGTTCGAGCACCCAGCTCTACGTCCCCGCCTTCACATAGAAGGATTTCCACTAACTTGTCCACACAGGACTTCCCACACAAGGAAACCTCCAATGAGGATTTGGGGCAATTACAACTGGGAGTACACACTCCTCTCTCAACCGAATACAACCTCTCACAGAGGCAATGCACAACCAACACAAAATCCACCTCACACAAGAGGGGTAAGCACTTAGCCAATCAACAAATCAACCTCTCACTAGAGGGATAGGGCACAAAGCCACCACTCCAATAATCAACCTCTACACAAGAGGGATATCACAAATAAGGAGGGTTTACAACTTGGTGGTTTCCACAACCACAAACTAATTTTCCCAAAAAGATAAAGATCCTATAGATAGGATAGCAAGATAGCTCAAGTGTGGAAAATAAAGAATTTGGAAATCAAAAACTTAAAGAAAAATACTTGGGAAAATAACTTAGTATTTGATAGAAATGAAGAACAAAGCAAATATCCCAAATCTAATTTTTTCTTTGATTTTTCCAAACCTTTTACACAAATAAAGATTGATCTTTTGTCACTAAAAACTCTTTTGAAAACTTGTATTAAAAAATTAGAGAAGATCAGAATTTTGGCTCTTAAAAACTTGTTAAGAAATAACTCTCAAATGGGGTATTTATAGGCCCAAACAAAATCTGCCCGTTGGCAGGCAGAAAGGTCAAAAATGACCTTCCGGTCGACCGGCCAACGGTCAAAAATATGACCATTGAGCCTGCCGGTCGACCGTGCCAGATCCAAAGAGCAATTGCTCTCTAGCCGGTTGACCGCTCGGTCGACCGGGCCAAGCCTCACGGTCGACCGCCCCCACCCGAGAGTGGGGCACTTGCAGTCGATTGACCGCTCGGTCGACCGGCCTAAGTGGCTGGCCATGTGCACGTCCTTGTGCACGTCGGTCGACCGGTCCGGTCGATCGACCACTGGTCCGGTCGACCATCCCGGTCGACCGCCAGGGCCTGGCAGGGCAATTTATAGGATTTAAAACTTGGGTTTTTAATTAACAAATAAATCCCATAAAATCTCTAAAATTCCACAAAAATAGTTTCAGTATAATACTTTGATATACAAACATGTTTGAGTAAAATCAAACCATGTTACAAATATTTTGAACCATGTTTGTAACTTAAAAATTTTGCCGAAAACTAAAATCCGTATTTTTCAAAACTTGGATTTTGAAATGAAAATCTGATTTTTCCAAAACACATCCAAATACAAAAACATGATATTGAAGCAACATTGAGGCATGTTGTATATGGGTATAATTCAATATACATGAAAGATATATATATCAATGTTTTTGAAATTAAATTCGAAAATAAGTTTTGTTTAAATACAAAACCCAAATACATGAATAGGTCATCAAAATAAGCTTTTCTAAGAATATGAAGCATACATGTATATAGATCAAATCTAATATACATTAAACCATGTAAACTTGTTTTGATTCTATCTATTCATGAAAACCAAGATCGGTTAAACCAAAACCGAAAACCAATAAACATGAAACGTGTGTGTGTTGTGAACTTGAGCATATCACACTATCTTATCTTTAACAATGGATCTAAACTATAAACTATTCTAAAACAAACCGAGATCTTTTTGTAGAGCGTCGTCTCCAAGTCGACTCGATCCAAACGTGATCCACCGAGCTTGACTCCAACGAGTGCTAGATATGAACTTTGACGCTCGAGCTCTTGAATCACCATGTGAAAGCTCCAAAATACCTTTGTTGAAGCTAATCACCTACTAATATCTTAGTTAAGTAACTGAAACTAAACAACACAAGATTATTAGTAAACTATTACTACATGAGTTAATCATCATCAAAACTAGAGTGGAAGGCCTTTGGGCCAACAATCTCCTCCTTTTTGATGATGACAAAACTCATGAAGTTATATATGCATGGATTAAAGTTAAGCTTCAAGGAAGCTCCCCATTAACTCATGCATAGCAATAAACAATAAGATATGCAATGAATATTTAAACATGAATATGCATAAACATGCATAATGAAATAAACATGCTCTTGATTTCAAATTTTTAAAATAAATTCTTTTTCCTTTTTAAAATAAACATGTTCTTAAATGCCAATTGAAAATATAAACTTAAAATATTACTCTTGATACCAATAAAAATTTCAATTGAAAACTTTATCAATAAGAGCAATAAAAACTCTTGATACCAATCAATAAAATTTTTTGATACCAACTGAAAGATAATCAATAAAAGCTCTGGATACCAACAATAAAAATTTAAATAAAAGTTCTTGATACCAATAAACCAAAACAACAAAATATGTTCTCTTGATACCAATATCAACAAAACATCAAAACATCAAACAAACTCTCTTGATACCAATATGAAACAAACTTTGATATAAACTTACAAATAAACAATAAACATGCATATAAACTCAAATACTTCTCCCCCTTTTTGTCATTCATCAACAAAGGGGTCAAAGAAAATAATAAAACAATGTTCTCCCCCTTTTTGTCTTAAATAAAAAAATATCAACAAGGGGTAAAATCAAATCAAAACATTATGATACCAATGGAAAAAAATATATCAATTTAGTGCATCATGATATCAATTGAAAATAATAAAACAAACCAATTGAAAGTACATAAAACAAATGTTTTTAATTTAAATTTAAATAAACATGTCTATATTATACCAATTGAAAGTAAATAAAACATGTTGAAGGATTCAACCAAAGATTTTGATATCAATTGAAAGATGTAAACATATAGGTAATCTTGATATCAATTATAAAGATTAGTACCAATTGAAAGTAATTTTTCATTAGGAGCATATGATACCAAAAATAATCAATATCATTTTTCAATCATTTTTCAACATAAAGTGTGAGAGTAAAATACCAAAGGTAAACAAAACCAATTAAAAGGTGAAATATGAATTTTCTCCTCCTTTATGAAATTCCAAACAAAATGATGCATAAGCTTGTATAAGATACCAATTGAAACATAATCAATTGAAATATAATAGTCATTTAAGAAATCAAGCTTAGCATGACTAAAATTTGTGCTCAAAGATATAGAGATATAGTAAGCACAAATAAAGCATATATATATGTGTATGGAAAATTGAATACCAATCAAAATTGATACTATTTGAAGTTTAAACATACATACATATAAAAACATATATGAGTATACAAAAAGAATGTCAATAGTGATACCAATTGAAAAGATCCAATGATGCCAACTGAGAACATAATAAGATCAAGTGTATAACTCATATTTCCTACCACCCGTTTCATGCACATGTTTTAAATAGATTTTCAATAATAAGCATACAAGGCATAGTCACCCAACCAACCACCCTTTTATGGGTAGGGGTTTTCAAAAATAAGTTTGAAAATATAGTATGTTTGAAAACTCTACCAAATGAAGAATACGAACTAGTTTAATGAAAAACTTGTAAACTAGTACGAAATCCTTCAAGTAAGGAATAAAACAAGAATATATTTCATAAAACGTGAAAATCACTAAACCAATGTCACTCAAAATCTATATAGCACATATAATACTCATGAAAACAAAATCATGAGAAAACATCAAATAATATGAGTGTACAAGTTTTGTGAAAGACATAGTCATGAAATAGGCAATCAAGCTCAAAATTCTTTAAAAACATGAAAATCATCAAAACTAGAATTCTTTCAAGGTATAAGTATGTCTTGTACAAACTAGAGCATACATACATATCCAAAACACGAATGAGTCTATAAAAGTATATGCATGAAGGTAAGTGGCTCAAGAATGTATATGTATAACTAATAGTTTAGACAAAATAGGCATATACATGAAGTTAAACATTCACATGAAAACATGTACAAAATGGGAATACAAGTCAAAATGTATGAATCATCAAAACTAGGCTATACTAGTACATCTAATAAGTACAAATGAGCATTCAAGCACAAACACATAATAATCTATTTGTGGCTCACTAGTTGTACAAGTATATATCCAAGTTTTAATGAAAACTAACATCTAAACATGTAATCAAAAACATGAAGCATAGAAATCCAAACAAAAACTCATATGATCATTATGGGAAATGCACATGCATTAGATGCAGGACATACACATTAGTTAAACTAAAGTGAGAACACTAAATATGGGTGTCTCAAATACTAATCATGTATGTCATAGGACTAATAAACATGGCATATGACATAATGAATATTAAAACAAGACATGCTAAAAATGAATGATCTAAAAGCATGCAAACATAAATAAGGAGTAAGAGATAGTTACCAAAATCATGAGGGCAACTCTCCATGTCTTCAAAACAAAGTGGTCCTCCTACCAAACTTTCCTTGAAAGTGATGCATCCACATAGTCCTCTTTAAGCTCGGAACGCATCCACCTCAAGGCACCATCGCTCTCACGTCATGCGAGAGCCCACACCTACATCAAATAACATAGGGGTGGTCTTTGGTACCCATACTCTTTTGGGTCCATGGGGGTTAGATTCTTTTCTAACCCAAACAAATTTAGTTGCTAAATTTACATCATGTATCTTATCATAGCAAAATTTAGCAAGGTGGCCCTTACGTCCACAATGTATACAAGTGTACACATGAGCATACATCGTGTTATGGGAGTGAACGTGAGAAGCATGTGTATGCCATGGTTTGTGTGCATTCATAAGAGGAACTTGTTTCTTTCGAAACATAAATTCCAACCGTGAGTGGTTCAAAGCACAATGGCTCATAGAGGAGCCCAAACAATCCACACTCTTCTTTAACAAACATATATCATTATCAATCCTAGAAGAAGAGGTGCATGCAATAGGTGAGCTAGATGGTGAAGCTACACTAGCATGGCAAACATGTGTAGACAAATCATTTTTCAAAGAAACATTTTTCTTTAAACAATTGTTGATCGAGTTTTACCTGCACACAAAATATAATATTTTAGTTTTAAGAATATGATGTGCAAGTCTCAATTCTAATCCGCGGTAGCAGGGCTATGCGGGTCGTGATCCTCAGGGAGGGACTAGCGATAGAAGCGTTTGTAAGTTATCTCTAAAAATTTCTTTTTTTTTTAGTTATTTAAAAGGAAAAGTTAGGTTAGAAAGAAGGTGGTATTTACAATGAGTAGGAAAAGAAAGAATTGGGAGATAGTGATTTAATCTACAAAAATAAAATAAAAGAAAAGAAAAGAAAACTAACCTTGGTTGAAGAAAATATGTGAAAACCTAACACTTTCTACCTTGCTTTGGAGGCGTGAACGTATAAAGCATAGGATCGATCTCAGTCCCCTATTCGCATTAGATCATCAAGCCTTGGCAAGCATGAATTGATACGCCTTGAGGAGGAGAACATCTCCATGAAATATCGTTGGCACTACAAAGACTTGTTATACTCGTGATTCGGAAATCACTTGCGTGCTCATCAAAGATCAACAGAAATAATGTAGACAAGAAAAAGAAAACAAAAAGAAAAGTAAAGCAATGACATAAATAAAAATAAAAATTACCTTCATTACTTGAAACAATGGAGAAGAGAAGCATACATCAGTGTCACCCTCAACATAGC
This sequence comes from Agave tequilana, assembly GCA_038442645.1. Taxonomy (NCBI): domain Eukaryota; kingdom Viridiplantae; phylum Streptophyta; class Magnoliopsida; order Asparagales; family Asparagaceae; genus Agave; species Agave tequilana. Next base: position 30,377 of record JAVJIF010001035.1, on the reverse strand, counting down.
CATCTCCCTCTCTTGAAAATAAAAAGAAACCCTAATTACAAAACTAGAAGAAAGAAGAGAAACCCTAAAAACCCTAACTTTGGCCCTTGGCTCTGCCTCTGGACGACTCTGTACGTTGCACTGCAGGGGTATTTATAGGTGCAGAAGACCGAAGAGTCCTGTATAAAGTTGCCCACGAAAATTGGTTTCTGGATAAGCTCAGCCGCAATTCTGCGGCAAAAGTATGACGTCTGGCCACGCGCTTTGATTAAGGACTTTAGCAAAATTGCTAGACCCCTTACAAACCTTCTAGCTAAAGACGTGTCCTTCATCTTTGATGATAGGTGCCATAGTGCATGGGAAAAATTGAAAATGGAACTTATCTCTGCTCCTATCATCTCACCTCCGGACTGGTCCAAGCCTTTTGAGATCATGTGCGATGCCTCAGATTTTGCGATAGGTGCTATCTTAGGACAACGTAAGGACAGCAAGCAGCACGTGATCTATTATTCGAGTAGGACGCTCAATGACGCCCAAATGAACTATACTACAACCGAGAAGGAATTCTTGGCAGTAGTGTTCGCTTTGGAGAAATTCCGCCCATACCTACTTGGGACCAAGACCACGATTTTCACTGACCATTCTGCTCTTCGATACCTTATGCTTAAAAAAGATGCGAAGGCCCGACTCATTCGTTGGATCCTTCTCCTTCAAGAATTCGATCTCGAAATTTGAGATAAAAAAGGTGTCGAAAATGTCGTAGCTGACCATCTCTCTCGTGTGCCAAACGCACCTTCTGACGAGCTGCCCATCAATGACAATTTTCCCGATGAGCAACTTCTAGCCATCTCTAAGGAGCCATGGTTTGCTGACATAGTAAATTACTTAGTCACAAACCAAACACCACCTAGTTGGTCTAAACAGGATAGATACCGATTCTTGTCTCAAGTTCGGTATTACATGTGGGAAGATCCTTATCTTTTCAAATATTGTAGCGACCAAATCATTAGGAGATGTGTCCCCGACGAGGAGACTAGAAGCGTGCTAGCTTTTTGTCATGAGTTCGCTTGCGGTGGACATTTTGGTCCCCGCAAAACTGCCGAGAAAATTCTGCAAAGTGGCTTTTATTGGCCAACTGTGTTTAGAGACGCATTTGAGTATTGCAAAACTTGCACAAGATGTCAAATGATAGGAAGAATTTCCAAACGAAATATGATGCCCCTAAATCCCATTCTAGAAGTAGAACTTTTCGACGTATGGGGCATCGATTTTATGGGACCCTTCCCTAAGTCGTTTGGGCACCAATACATTTTGTTGACCGTAGACTACGTGTCAAAATGGGTAGAAGCTGTCCCTTGCAAGACAAATGACAACAAAGTTGTTGTCAAATTCTTGAAAGATAATATCATCTCACGCTTTGGAATCCCTCGAGCCATCATTAGTGACAATGGCACACATTTTTGCAATAGAACTTTTGAAGCTCTTATGCGAAAATATGCCATCACTCACAAGTTGTCTACGCCCTACCATCCTCAAACTAGCGGACAGGTAGAAGTTTCTAATAGGCAAGTCAAGCTGATTTTGGAAAAGACTGTGAATCAGAATAGGAAGGACTGGTCCACCAAACTGGTGGATGCCCTATGGGCATATAGGACTGCCTTTAAGACGATTCTAGGAATGTCTCCCTACAGACTGGTCTTTGGAAAGGCTTGCCACCTTCCTGTCGAGCTAGAGCACCGGGCCCTTTGGGCAATTAAGCGGCTAAATTTCGATTTAGATAAGGCCGGTGAGTTTCGGAAATTACAAATTTCTGAACTAGAGGAGTTGAGGAATGATGCATACGAGAATGCAAAGATTGCGAAGGATAGAGTTAAGGTTTTTCACGATAAATTCATCACGAGAAAAATTTTGTCCAAGGACAAAAAGTTTTACTCTACAACTCTAGACTTCATCTCTTTCCCAGCAAGTTGAAGTCAAGATGGACAGGACCATTCATTGTTAAGACGGTGTTTCCACACGGAGCCATAGAGATCTACGATCCCAAAAATGGTAATGCATTCAAGGTAAATGGTCAACGTCTTAAAATCTTTTTGGAGTCTGTGCCGGAAGCTAATGCGGCGATGGGTCTTTTTGACCCACTGTATCGGTGATTATATCTTTCTGCCAGTTCATGCATCCATACATTTCATTCATACATTAGGGACAATGCATGAAACAAGTGTGGGGGAAGGGTATGTAATATAAAAAAAAATTAAAAAAATTAAAAATATATAAAAAAAAATTATACAATAAAAAAAATGTTATAAAAAGGAAATATTTTGACTTATTTTTTGAAAGAAATCTAAGTTAGTTTTAAGGATTAGGAAAATCATGATTAGGATTTCTAAAAACTTGGTCAAAATAAATAAATTGTTTAAATTTTAGGTATAGGAAGAGAAATTGAATAATTAGTTAGTCTTAATTTTTACCTTAATGAAATGTGCATTCCTAGTACATATCTAGGATTCTAAGACAAAGACCTTGTGCCTCATAAAAAAAAAAAAAAATATCACCAATTAAGCTGGATACATGTGCCTCAAGAAGCATAAGTATTCATGCCTAAAGGTGAGTTCTAAATAAAAAGTCCTTAGTTTTGTGGCCTAGTTCATTCGAATTTAAGTCCGCGGGGTGTTTTCTCACCTGGTGCCCTAAAGCCGACCGGTTTGGGAGCCACCGACTTTAAGTTCGCTACATGGGTGGATTAGAAAGCCTAAGAAAACTGAGAAATATTATACATGTATTAACACATCTATTAGTCAATTAGTTAGGTATGAGGGCCTCAAGAAGCCTTGATACTTATACGAAAGAAAATTAGATGAGTTATACATGCCAAAAAAAAATTATATTAACACATCTAATAGTCAATTAGTTAGGTATGAGGGCCTCAAGAAGCCTTGATACTTACACGAAAAAAAATTAGATGATGTTATAAAAATAATAAAGAGGCATGAGAGTCCAAGTTAAGGAATTCCTAGATTCACAAGGGTGCGTATGACTTTTGGTAACGAAAAAGACTATACAAACATTCAATTTTAATCCTTACCTAAAATAAATAACAATTGACTTTATTAGGACTAAGTTTAAAGAATGAATAAAAATGAGGATCCTAAAACTTATAGACTACTTAGTCTCTTCAATAATAATTCAAATATTTTCTTTTTATGGATTTTGTGGGTGTAATCCGCTGAAAATCCTCACGAGACAACACTCGTCCTCTAGGGTAACCTAGGGGTTTAACGGCTTGTTGCACATGCTAAGTGTAACCGTGATTCCTACGAAAGTGAGTTAGTTAAATTAGATTTTCTTTTTCTTTTTGATTTTTACTCGAGGACGAGCAAAAAGATAAGTGTGGGGGTGTGATAGGTAGTGAAAAATGCATAATTGTCATCATATATACCATCACATTTGCACATTTATTCATATTATAATGCACATTTATTAATATTTCGTTATTTAATGTGTGCAGGCCTCGAATTATTATTTTAATAAGAAATAAAGCTTAAAGAGCCCAAAAGCCCAGATCCAAGCCCATGTTTGAAGCCCAGGTGAAAAAGCGCAATTACAAGAAGTCAAAATGCAAATACAAGGGCTAAAAGTTGCAAATATCAGAGATAAGGGAAGGATAGACTTCTATCCAACCCTAAACACTTGCAGGATGAGGATAAAAGCCAAGATAAGAAGGAAATTCGTGGAAAGAAGATTTGAAGAAATCTGGATTAAGGGTAACTTGATTACTAAGTTATCTAAAAAATCCAGATTAAAAGGCCAGGATGCATATTCCAGAAGCATGCGCCCAGACGGACGGACCAGGAGAAGCCACGTGCCAAAGCGCGTGGCCTGACTCCACTGAACTGCCGCAGAAACGCGGCAAAAGCCGCAATTCTGCGGCAGTATGGATGACTCTGACTACCAGATTTCGTCTACAACTTCATCCGGGACTCTATCTTCTTCTGCATTATAAATATCCCTGCAGGCGCAGCATAAAGGGCATCCAGAGACGTATTAGGGTTTCTTTAGCCATTTTTCTTTAAATTTCAGCAAGTTGTAATCTTTGTTTCAAGCACGGTGTGGAGAAGAAGGAGCTTTGTAATTGGAGTTTACTCTCGAATAAAGGTTACCTTTTTGCCACTTAATTTCTGTCATTTAATTTTGCATTTACTTTGTGATTTCTTGAGTTTGGTTTGATCTGTGATCACTCGATTCTCTTTATTTTCTCTCTTTCTTTATTCCTCTCATATAAAAAAAAAGAAAAATAATAAAAAGATGATGAACTAATCTTCCTTTATGGTTTGCTGAATTCTTAAGCAACCCTGCGCATGTTTGGAGTTGAACAGATTAATAATACTTTATAGAAACCCTAGGTTTAAAGTAGATTGCTTGAGGACTAAATGGATAATCAGCTTTCTAATCTAGGTTACACTTTTAAATAATTCCTCACCCTTCATATTTAAGAACTTTGACAGCGTAACTTCAAGGTAATGCTTTTCTTCCGCTGTACTTAGATGTTAAGATGAAATCGTGTTGAATGTTCAAAGGTGCGAACTAGTAAGATTCTAAACTCTTTTATTCTTGCTTGCATCTTCGCTAATAAACCTAGGATTAATTTCACATATATTAAGATGATGTTCAATCTCCTTAACTTGCAATAGGGTTGTGGTAGAAGATCAGTAAAAACCACATTTTTTATATCATATATATCTCTCAAATCTAATCTCTCTTTTCTTACTTAAAGCATACAGGGGAATCGGCTGAAAAGCTTGCATCGCATCCTTCCCTGAGGATCACGACCCGCTTGAGCCCTTGCTACAGCGGATTCGCATTGAGACTAAGAAATCTGAACTCCATTTCTATTATTAAAATCTCAATCAAATTTTTGGAACCCGGCAACGGCGCCAAAAATTTGATTGAGATTTTAATAATAGAAATGGAGTTCAGATTTCTTAGTCTCAATGCGAATCCGCTGTAGCAAGGGCTCAAGCGGGTCGTGATCCTCAGGGAAGGATGCGATGCAAGCTTTTCAGCCGATTCCCCTGTATGCTTTAAGTAAGAAAAGAGAGATTAGATTTGAGAGATATATATGATATAAAAAATGTGGTTTTTACTGATCTTCTACCACAACCCTATTACAAGTTAAGGAGATTGAACATCATCTTAATATATGTGAAATTAATCCTAGGTTTATTAGCGAAGATGCAAGCAAGAATAAAAGAGTTTAGAATTTACTAGTTCGCACCTTTGAACATTCAACACGATTTCATCTTAACATCTAAGTACAACGGAAGAAAAGCATTACCTTGAAGTTACGCTGTCAAAGTTCTTAAATATGAAGGGTGAGGAATTATTTAAAAGAGTAACCTAGATTAGAAAGCTGATTATCCATTTAGTCCTCAAGCAATCTACTTTAAACCTAGGGTTTCTAAAAAGTATTATTAATCTGTTCAACTCCAAACATGCGCAGGGTTGCTTAAGAATTCAGCAAACCACAAAGGAAGATTAGTTCATCATCTTTTTATTATTTTTCTTTTTTTTTATATGAGAGGAATAAAGAAAGAGAGAAAATAAAGAGAATCGAGTGATCACAGATCAAACCAAACTCAAGAAATCACAAAGTAAATGTAAAATTAAATGACAGAAATTAAGTGGCAAAAATGTAACCTTTATTCGAGAGTAAACTCCAATTACAAAGCTCCTTCTTCTCCACACCGTGCTTGAAACAAAGATTACAACTTGCTGAAATTTAAAGAAAAATGGCTAAAGAAACCCTAATACGTCTCTGGATGCCCTTTATGCTGCGCCTGCAGGGATATTTATAATGCAGAAGAAGATAGAGTCCCGGATGAAGTTGTAGACGAAATCTGGTAGTCAGAGTCATCCATACTGCCGCAGAATTGCGGCTTTTGCCGCGTTTCTGCGGCAGTTCAGTGGAGTCAGGCCACGCGCTTTGGCACGTGGCTCTCCTGGTCCGTCCGTCTGGGCGCATGCTTCTGGAATATGCATCCTGGCCTTTTAATCTGGATTTTTGAGATAACTTAGTAATCAAGTTACCCTTAATCCAGATTTCTTCAAATCTTCTTTCCACGAATTCCTTCTTATCTTGGCTTTTATCCTCATCCTGCAAGTGTTTAGGGTTGGATAGAAGTCTATCCTTCCCTTATCTCTGATATTTGCAACTTTTAGCCCTTGTATTTGCATTTTGACTTCTTGTAATTGCGCTTTTTCACCTGGGCTTCAAACATGGGCTTGGATCTGGGCTTTTGGGCTCTTTAAGCTTTATTTCTTATTAAAATAATAATTCGAGGCCTGCACACATTAAATAACGAAATATTAATAAATGTGCATTATAATATGAATAAATGTGCAAATGTGATGGTATATATGATAACAATTATGCATTTTTCACTACCTATCAACAATCTTACAATTCTTGTGAAATCAAATCAATTTTGTTTTTCAAAGAAACATTTTCTTTTAAAATAAAATCAAGTTTTGAAGTTAAAACTTCATTGTTCTTCAAAACATTTTCACAATCATTTTTATTTTTCAAAATCTTGTATTTATTTAGGGAAAGATCAAGTTGGGATTTAAGTGAGTCACGTTCACTTGAAATCTCATCCCTTTCTTGCAAAGCAATCTCAAGTCTAGAAGATAAATTTTTATTTTCTTCTTTTAATTCAAAACTATCCCTTTTCAGAAGTTTGTATTTTGAAATCAAATTTTCACAATTTTTAGCAAGTTCATCATTTAAGGCTTGTGCATCCATACACTCATTGCAATATGAACTAGTTCTAGCATCTAGTTGAGTTTCCGATTGTACCTCAAGGGAGTCATTCCCTTGGACCATGAAGCAACGTTCGTCGGACTCGTCTCAACTAGATTTCCTCTTCTTATTGAAAAGCGTTGGTAGCTCAAGAGATGTCAAAATGTTCCATACTGTAAAAGCGAAATCATAGTGAGAAAACACATGTAAATATTTTTTATCAAGGGATGATCTAAGTGCTTTTAAGGCTAGTGCATTGGCCTCTATATGCTTGCTCTCACTAAGGTAGGACTCCTTGGTAATGGCAAGGTAAACTTTGTAACCTAGGGCTTTTAAATGACAATTCATCATAACCTTCCATATATCAAATCTAGAGATATCAAACATGAGAGGGCTATCCATGAGTGCAAACTATATGTGTGCAAATGCAACTGTAAATTTAGATTAGTAAAACCAAGATCACACTCCTAGGTGGTTAAATCAAATATCAGGAGCGTAGGCTCTGATACCAATTGTAAGTACACCTAGAGGGGGTGAATAGGTGTACGGCTAATCTAATGAACAAAATGAGAAAATTAAAACTTAAATTGCAACACACTTAGTGTAACCAACGGGTGTTGCCGAATTCCAGGTGAAGAGCTCTGGACTAACTCCTCTTGATTCCTCTGAATAAGAGTTGAGGTGCTATATGAAGCTCTCATGGTTAAACACAAGTGAGGCACACAAACAATCACAACCAAGCATATAAGTATAATATGACAATATGAATCAATGCAAGGCACAATATAAAAGAGAGAGAGTTAGAGTCAATGGATCAAACGCAAACACCGAGATTTGTTTCAAGATTCGAGCACCCAGCTCTACATCCCTGCCTTCACACAGAAGGATTTCCACTAACTTGTCCACACAGGACTTCCCACACAGGGAAACCTCCAATGAGGATTTGGGGCAATTACAACCGGGAGTACACAACTCCTCTCTCAACCGAATACAACCTCTCACAGAGGCAATGCACAACCAACACAAAATCCACCTCGCACAAGAGGGGTAGGCACTTAGCCAATCAACAAATCAACCTCTCACTAGAGGGATAGGGCACAAAGCCACCACTCCAATAATCAACCTCTACACAAGAGGGATATCACAAATAAGGAGAGTTTACAACTTGGTGGTTTCCACAACCAAAAACTAATTTTCCCACAAAGATAAAGATCCTATAGATAGGATAGCAAGATAGCTCAAGTGTGGAAAACAAAGAGTTTGGAAATCAAAAACTCAAAGAAAAATACTTGGGAAAACAACTTTGTATTTGATATAAATGAAGAACAAAGCAAATATCCCAAATCTATATTTTTCTTTGATTTTTCAAACCTTTAAAATAAATAAAGATTGATCTTTTGGCACTAAAAACTCTTTTGAAAACTTGTATGAAAAAACTAGAGAAGATCAGAATTTTGGCTCTTAAAAACTTGTTAAGAAATAACTCTCAAATGGGGTATTTATAGGCCCAAACAAAATCTGCCCGTTGGCAGGCAGAAAGGTCAAAAATGACCTTTCGATCGACCGACTAACGGTCAAAAATATGACCGTTGAGCCTGCCAGTCGACCGCCCGGTCGACCGTGCCAGATCCAGAGAGCAATTGCTCTCTGGCCGGTCGACCGCTCGGTCGACCGCCCCCACCCAAGAGTGGGGCACTTGCAGTCGGTCGACCGGCCTAAGTGGCTGGCCATGTGCACGTCCTTGTGCACGTCGGTCGACCGGTCCGGTCGACCGACCACTGGTCCGGTCGACCATCCCGGTCGACCGCCAGGGCCTGGCAAGGCAATTTATAGGATTTAAAATTTGGGTTTTTAATTAACAAATAAATCCCATAAAATCTCTAAAAATCCATAAAAATAGTTTTAGTATAATACTTTGATATACAAACATGTTTGAGTAAAATCAAACCATGTTACAAATATTTTGAACTATTTTTGTAACTTAAAAATTTTGCCGAAAACCAAAATCCGTATTTTCCAAAACTTGAATTTTGAAATGAAAATCTTCAAAACACATCCAAATACAAAAACATGATATTGAAACAACATTGAGGCATGTTGTATATGGATATAATCCAATATACATGAAAGATATATATATATATATATATATATATATATATATATATATATATATATATATCAATGTTTTTGACATTAAATCCAAAAATAAGTTTTGTTTAAATACAAAACCCAAATACATGAATAGGTTATCAAAATAAGCTTTTCTAAGAATATGAAGCGTACATGTATATAGATCAAATCTAATATACATTAAACCATGTAAACTTGTTTTGATTCTATCTATTCATGAAAATCAAGATCGGTTAAACCAAAAATCGAAAACCAATAAACATGAAACGTGTGTGTGTTGTGAACTTGAGCATATCACACTATCTTATCTTTAACAATGGATCTAAAGTATAAACTATTCTAAAACAAACCGAGATCTTTTTGTAGAGCGCCGTCTCCAAGTCGACTCATCCAAACGTGATCCACCGAGCTTGACTCCAACGAGTGCTAGATATGAACTTTGATGCTCGGGCTCTTAAATCACCATGTGAAAGCTCCAAAGCACCTTTGTTGAAGCTAATCACCTACTAATATCTTGGTTAAGTAACTGAAACTAAACATCACAAGATTATTAGTAAACTATAACTTATGAGTTAATCATCATCAAAACTAGAGTGGAAGGCCTCTCGGCCAACATTAATTTTTAGCTTGAGCCTTCCCTCTACATCTTTACAAGCTATTTCCACTACACAATTTCAAAGAGCTTCACCTCCTCATCTTGGTTATAGGATTAAGCTTGTGAGTCTTTTGTGATCAAGAGAAGATCACTGATCTCCGTCTATTGTGAAGTTGTAGAGGTTGCGGCCTCAAGTGATTTAGTGAGCTCCATTATTGGTGTTGCGGCACTGTGAGAGAGGACTTGTGAGTCTATTGAGCTCTAGTGAGAACTTGTAATGGTTTACGATCTGGTCCTATAATTTTTCTTGAAATCCTTCTAAAATTTGTGCCAAAGTCTTGTTAATCATCTTTCTAACTTTATCATGTCTAAGAGGCTTAGATCTAAGAAGGATAAACAATTTGAATCCTCATCAGACCCCTTTGTTTCTCAGAATGCATCTCATAGGTTTTCTGTTCTCCATAATAAACATGTAATTTCTAGTAGAACTGTTGTGCTCGCTGATTTTGAGCACTTAAATCTTGCAAATATTTTAAACAAAAGCTCTCTAGAATATCTAGTCACCATCAAGGAACCTGCCTACCCTGGGTTTGTGCATTATTTCTACTCTAATCTGACCTTTCAAAATAATCATATCAGATCTAGGGTTCTGGACAAGGACATTAACATTTCTTTAAATAGACATCTCTCATGTGAGGGTGTAGATATATAATATTGATATACATAATTTTGAATATCCTAATGGTGAATCTGCCCTCACTGCATCCCTTTTACTTCATGATGATGATAACCCGGCCTTAGTTAGGATCGAGGAGGTGAAGTATTATACACTCACCGGCCAAGTCCTATCTAAGATAGTGTTCTATAATCTCCTGCTAAAATCAGGAGAATATAGTCATGCTCGCGGTTCTACTCCCCTCTTTATCTATTGCCTTTTGAAAGATATTTAGAGTTAACATTCCTAAGCTCATCATCGACTTCATGGTTTTGAGCACCTCCTAATCCCAAACAGACATTTACCATATGGGATGTTCATTACCTGACTCCTTAAATAATTAAAATTTGATCTTTCTGCTGAACGATCTATCAAACCATCTGTTGACATTAACAACACTCTTCTCAAGAGGATGCGTATAGGAAGCGTGTTTCTGCTCTTCTGCCCCCTCTTATCATTCATGTTGTTGCCCCTGGATCCTCTTCTGCCTTCTCAGTCTCTGTTGACCCATATACAGCTCTCTCTGCTCAGCTTCGTGAACATGATCTGAAGATGACTGTAAATTTTGAAAGGATTGAGCACACAGTTCAGAACGACCTGCAATATATCTGCTCATCCATTTGCTATCTTCAGTCTTGGGTCGACGAGACTTATAGTAGGAACGCTTGGCCTGTTCCTCTTCCAAGAGGCCACGCGCAGCCTCTTACTGCGTCGGGTCCTTCGTTTGACACTTGGGAACATCCTCCAGCTCCTTCCGAGGCACCAGCTCCTCCTTGAAGATCCAGACTTTCAGGAAGAGTGACCCTTTTTGTGCTGATGACAAAAAGGGGAAAGAGATTTTGTGGAGTTATCTAGGATTTTTAATTTTCATGTCTTTATTTATGTACTCTTTTACGTGGACATGTAGTATTTGGTGTTTGGATATGTGTTTTTATATTATAGTACTTATTTTATGATTTGGAACTTGTTTTAATGTTGGTGATCAGCAAAAAGCAAGCACAAAAATAGGTAAAGGAATGTGGGTCGATGTTACTGTTTTTGTGATTCTTCCGTAGTAGTAAAGTGGCTCTACGGGTCGTATCCACAAGGAGGGAGAGCGATGAAAGCTTGATGCGGCTTCTTTGTTCAAGAAAAGAGAAAGTTCTTTGTTTCAAATAAAGAATTTGAAAATGAAAATAAGTTGGTTTCAAAAATTGTTATAGAATGATTTGGTGGTTTGTAAAAGTGATTTTTCTAGATGGTAAAAATGCATGGCTAACTTTCTACTAAGTGCTCCCACTAATCTCTAACTTCTTGAAGATGTAACCTCACGATGGATCATAAGCAAGTATAACCTTTATGCATAGAACTATTCATGTTGGGACCGAATGAAAGTCCTTCCTTAACTTAGCTTCACACGGCAAAACTTGAACATTCTCTTATCAAGATCTAATAGAAGGCGAGAATTGTTGGCCCAAAGGCCTTTCACCCTAGTTTTGATGATGATTAACTCATGTAGTTATGTTTACTAATATTCTTGGATTTTAAGTTTCAGATCCCTTAGCAAGATATTAGTTGGTGATTAGCTTCAACAAGGAGTTTAGAAGCTTTTCATGGTGATTCCAGGGCCAAAACTTCAAGATCACACATTGCCTAGCCCATGGATGGAGTTTTGGAGCAAGTCAACTTGAAGATGAAGGTCATCAAGAAGACTTAGGTATCCTTAGTTTAGTTTAGTGTGTTTTAGATCCATTTGTAAAGCTTAGTATAGTTGATATGCTCAAGTGCACTAACACACACGTTTTATGTTTTGGATTTGGTTTTCATGAATAGTAGATCAAAACAAGTTTACTTTATTTCTATGTATATTAGATATGTTCTAGATATACATACATGCTTTAAACTTGCTAGACAAACTTATTTTGACTTTCCTATTCATGTATTGAAAAATCAAGTTTGACAAAAATACAAGTGTTGGTTTTGATAAAATTTGCAAGACTCAAAAATGAATTGATTGATTGATATATGTCTTGAAATTTTTATCACTTGTTTATGTTTCAATATAAAATGTTAAAACAAGTTTTATGGGATTTTCAGAAAAGATAAAAGATTTTTATAAAATATTTTTCTCAGTTTTTCTGACCTAGGTTTGTGCTGACAGGCCGATCGGTCGACCCTGACGGTCGACCGCACCAAGGGCCGGTCGACCCGTAGGGTCGACCGACGTGCACAGACTTGTGCACGTCTGGCAGGCACAAACTCGGTCGACCGCACGGGTCGACCGGGTCTGAGAGCAGAGCTCTCTGTTTGTTTGGGTCGACCGGGCCGGTCGACCGTGGTTGCCCAACGGTCACATTTCTGACCGTTGGCGGTCGACCCGGACGGTCGACCGGTAGCCTGTCAGGCTGCCAGCTCAGCCTAACGGCTAGTTTTCTGATGGGCCTATAAAAACCCCAAATCTTTGGGATTTTGGCCAAGGTTTTTACTAGAGAAAAATTCCCAGTTTTTCAGAGTTTAAAACAAGTTTTCAAAAGAGTTTTTGGCTTTAAACTTCTCATCTTTATTGTTTTGGGTTTTTGGAAAATCAAAGAAAACTAGGGTTTTGGGAGATTGTATTGATTTTCATTTTCTATCATTTACAAGAGATTTTCCAAGTAGTTTTTCTTTGTTGCTTGTTTCCAAAAACACCTAGTTTTTCCACACTTGAGCTATCTTCTATCCTAATCTATTAGGATCTTGTTTTGTGGAAAAAGAAAAAGGAAAGAGGTTTGTGGTTGAGACATACCACTTGTTGTAAACCCTTGATTTCTTGGTTGCTCCCTCTTAGGTAGAGGTTGAGGTTTGATTTGCTCCCTCTTTGGTAGAGGTGGAGATTGGTGTTTGCTCCCTCTTGGTGAGGTGGAGTTGGGTGTTGATTTGTATCCCTCAAGTGTGAGGTGGATTGGTTGTTGTATTGGCTACGGGCCTACCCCTCGGTTGTGAGGTGGTTGTTTGAGAGAGGAGTTTGGTACTCCTAGTGTTGTAACAAATCCTCTTCGGTAGAGGTTCCCTCGGTGGGAGATAGTGGATTGGAAATCCTACACGGTGGTGTAGGCGGGGATGTAGAGCTAGGGGCTCGAACCTCGAAACATATCTTGTTGTTAGCGTTTGATCAACTTGTCTCTCTAACTCTCTCTCTTTACTTTGTGCAAAGCATCATTCATTCATATTGTCATATCATTCATTGCTTGTATTGCCTTGCATCTTTCATATTGGTCATCCTTATATGCTTGGCTTGATTGTGTGTGTGCCTCACTTATACTTAACCACAAGAGCTTCACATAGCACCTCAACCCATTCAAGGGGAATCAAGAGGAGTTAGTCCAAAGCCCTTCACGGGGAATTCGGCTACACTTGTGTATTGTATTAAGTGTGTTGCAAGAATAGTTTTAAGCTTCCGCATTTAGAGCACTTAGTTCACTAGATTAGCACTTGCACCTATTCACCCCCCCTCTAGGTGTTTTTCAATTGGTATCAGAGCTAGTGCTCCTGATATTAGGCTTAACATCCTAGGAGTGAGATCCTTTTGGTTGCTAATCTATTGTTTGCATTTGCTTGTTTGCACACTCATATAGTTTACCATGGACTTCATGGCCCCACCTAGCTTTGACCCTTCCAACATTGTTGTTTGGAAGTATAGGATGTCCATGTACCTAAAGACCCTAGGTTTGCATGTCTTTCTTGCGGCCACCAAGAAATGCTATCTTGGAGATCGCAATCATATAGGGGCCAATGCACAAGCCCTTGAGGCCATTAGAAGCACATTACCTAAAGAATATCTTTTACTTGCTTCTAACTTTGATTCCGCATTTGCAGTGTGGAACATGTTGACAACCACCACCACCTCCAAGCTTCAATTGCTGATCCAACAAGAGGAAGAATCTAGTGGAGAATCTGAGCCACAACAATGCTATACGGTCCAAGGGAATGACTCCCTTGAGGTACACTCGGAAACCCACTTAGATAGTGATGATTGTACTAGTTCTTCAAATGATTATGTTGATCCCCATGCTTTGAATGAAGAACTATCTATTGTTTGTGAAAAATTAATAGAAAAATATAATTTATTGAAAAAGAAGAGTCTAGGCATTAACAATGAAAATAAAATTTGATTGCTAGACTTGATGTTGTTTTGCAAGAGAAGGATGAGATTGCTAATGAAAGGGATTCATTAAAATCTCAACTTAATCTTGTTTTAAATGAAAATGAGTTTTTGAAAAACAATAATGATTGTGAAACTCTTTTGAAGGAAAATGAAAATTTGTCTTCAAAAGTTGATTTTGTTTTAAAGGAGAATGTTGCTTTGAAAAATAAAATAATTTCTATCTCAAATGATTTAGATGTGTGTTTAAAGAAAATGTTGTTTTACAAAATAAGATTGATGCACATGTTTGCCATGCTAGTGTAGCTTTTTCATCTAGTCTACCTAATGCATGTACCTCTTCTTCTAGGATCAATAATGATATATCCATGCTTAAGAAGAGTGTAGATTGTTTGGGCTCCACTTTGAGCCAATGTGTTGAGGGTCATACACGCTTGGAAACTTTGTTTCGAAAGAAACAAGTTCCATCTATTCATGCACACCCTCCACGGCATACACATGCTTCTCACGGACACCATCACACCATGTATGCTCATGTGTACACTTGTACACATTGTGGACGTAAGGGCCACCTTGCTAAATTTTGCTTTGATAGATTACATACTTCAAATTTAGCAAAGAATTTTGTTTAGGTTAGAGAAGGTACTAACCCCCATGGACCCAAAAGAGTATGGGTACCAAAGACCACCCCTCCTTTGTTTGATGTAGGTGTGGGCTCTCACATTACGTGAGAGTGATGGCACCTTGGAGTGGATGCATTCCAAGCTTAAAGGAAATCAATTGGATGCATCACTTTCAAGGGAAGGTTGGTGGAGAGGACCACCATGTTTTGGAGACAAGGAGAGTTGCTTCTTCGATTTTGGTAACAATCCTTTACTCTCATTTATTGTTTACATGCTTTCATAATTATAGTTTATAGCATGTTCCATTGTTTAGTGATTACTATGAAAATGCCATGCTTATTAGATTAGTGATATACATGTTTAGTTATTTTAAGACACCCATGTTTAATATGGATAAATTCTTTTGTGTTCTCACTATATGGTTGCTATTGCGTATATCATATATCTAATAACATGTGGATATCCATAATAATCATGTTTATGTTTATCATGTTAATTTTTATTGTGTTTTTATGCTTCATGTGTTGATTACATGTTTAGATGTTAGTTTTCACTAAGACTAGGACTTATACTTGTGCATATAGTGGGCCACAAATAAATCTATATATGTTTGGGCTTGAATGCTTATTTGAACCCATTAGATGTGCTAGTATAGTCTAGTTTTGATGATTCATACATTTTAAACTTGTATTCCTATTTTTGAATTTGTTTTATGATTGTGAGTTTTCACTTCATGTATATGTCTATCTTGTCCAAACTATTAGATATACATGTTTATCCTTTTGAGCCACGTGCCTTCATGCATATATAATTTATGGACTCTTTATGTTTTGGATATGTATGTATACTTTAACTTGTATTAGACATACATATGCCTTGAATATTAAATAGTTTAGATGATCTTTATGTTTTCATGTTTTCATGTTTAAGGAATATTTGAGCTTAATTGGAAATTTCATAATGCCATGTCACACATTACTTGTACACTCACCATTTTTAAAATATTTCTCATGAGTATGTTTTCATGAGCATGTATGGACTTTATTGAATATTGAGTGTTTTAAGTGCTATGTGATTCACATGTGTTTTATGAAAATTATTTTTAGTTTATTCCTTACTTGAAGGATTTCGTACTAGTTAACAAAATTTCCATTTTAACTAGTTCGTATTTTTCACTTTGGTAGAATTTTTCAAACGTACTCTAATTTTCAAATCTATTTTGAAAACCCTACCCTTTATGGGAGGATGGATGGGAGATCATGTTCATGTATGCTTTAAAATAAAAATCATTTAAAACTTGAACCTTGATTGGGAGGTAGTAATATGATGTATACACTTGAACTTATTGTTATGTCAATTGGTATCATTGAACTCTTTCAATTGGTATCATTTTGATCTTTTTGTATACTCATATGATTATTGTGTATGTATATTTTCAATTGGTATCATCTATTAGTGTTTGGTACTCATTCTATTTCATACACATATACTTGTTTTTATTTGTGCTCAAGATATAAATTTTCACAAATCTTGTTTATGCTAGAGCTTGAGCTTCACTTTATTTCAATTGATTTAGTTTTCAATTGGTATCTTATTTCAAGCCTACGCATAGTTTTTGTTGGTATTTCATAAAGGGGGAGAAAATCCGTTTTTCATATTTCAATTGGTACTTGTATTTCCACTCCCTTACTTTATGATAGAAAATAGTCATTTCAATTGTTTTATATTAAAAAAAAGGGAAAAATACTATCTTTTGATATCAAGATGTTTTGTGTTTTAAATTGGTATCTAAAAATTTTGTTTAAAGAAAAATACAAAAGTTTTGATTTATATTGACTATATGCAAGGAGAGCTTAACATCTCTTCCACATATAGATTCATGTTGAGTGTATCTTGTATTGAAGAGCTTAATATCTCTTCTTTATGTAGTACACGTGTGTAGGGGGAGCTTCACATCTCCTCTTATGCATTACATAATGTGTGTTATGTGAATTAGGGCTTAACATCCCTCTTTCATGTAATGCATATGTGTAGGGAAGCTAACTTAGCGTCTTCCTCTTCATGAATGTATATAGCATATAACATTTATTGATCTTTGTTTACTTTCAATTGGTATCAAGATGCTTCATTGACATATTTTCAATTGATATCCTAATTGATTGTCACCCCTTATTGACTTTGTTTTTGTTTTAGACAAAAAGGGGGAGAACATTGTTTTTATTGTTTTGATTGACAAAAAGTGGGAGAAAGATTTTTACCCCTCATTTTATTTATTGTTTTGATTGCTTACCCCTTTGTTGATGATTGACAAAAAGGGAGAGAAAGATTTTGAGTTTTTGAGTTTGATATGTGCATATTTATGTTTTTGCATATATTAAGTTTAACATAGTTTAATGTTAATTGATCTCTAGAACATGTTTTGTTTTAAATATTTCATTTGGTATCTAGAGCATCTTGTTTATGCATTGCCATTCATGCATATTTATGTTTATTTGGTTTATGCATGAGTTAAGGGGGAGCTTCTTTGAAGCTTAACTTTAATCCATGCATATATAACTCCATGAGTTTTGTCATCATCAAAAAGGGGAGATTGTTGGCCCAAAGGCCTTTCACCCTAGTTTTGATGATGATTAACTCATGTAGTTATGTTTATTAATATTCTTGTGATTTTAAGTTTCAGATCCCTTAGCAAGATATTAGTTGGTGATTAGCTTCAACAAGGAGTTTAGAAGCTTTTCATGGTGATTCCAGGGCCAAAGCTTCAAGATCACACATTGCCTAGCCCATGGATGGAGTTTTGGAGCAAGTCAACTTGAAGATGAAGGTCATCAAGAAGACTTAGGTATCCTTAGTTTAGTTTAGTGTGTTTTAGATCCATTTGTAAAGCTTAGTATAGTTGATATGCTCAAGTGCACTAACACACATGTTTTATGTTTTGGATTTGGTTTTCATGAATAGTAGATCAAAACAAGTTTACTTTATTTCTATGTATATTAGATATGTTCTAGATATACATACATGCTTTAAACTTGCTAGACAAACTTATTTTGACTTTCCTATTCATGTATTGAAAAATCAAGTTTGACAAAAATACAAGTGTTGGTTTTGATAAAATTTGCAAGACTCAAAAATGAATTGATATGATTGATATATGTCTTGAAATTTTTATCACTTGTTTATGTTTCAATATAAAATGTTAAAACAAGTTTTATGGGATTTTCAGAAAAGATAAAAGATTTTTATAAAATATTTTTCCCAGTTTTTCTGACCCAGTTTGTGCTGACAGGCCGGTCGGTCGACCCTGACGGTCGACCGCACCAAGGGCCGGTCGACCCTACGTGCACAGACTTGTGCACGTCTGGCAGGCACAAACTCGGTCGACCCCACGGGTCGACCGGGTCTGAGAGCAGAGCTCTCTGTTTGTTTGGGTCGACATGGCCGGTCGACCGTGGTTGCCCAACGGTCACATTTCTGACCGTTGGCGGTCGACCCGGACGGTCGACCGGTAGCCTGTCAGGCTGCCAGCTCAGCCTAACGGCTAGTTTTCTGATGGGCCTATAAAAACCCCAAATCTTTGGGATTTTGGCCAAGGTTTTTACTAGAGAAAATTTCCAGTTTTCCAGAGTTTAAAACAAGTTTTCAAAAGAGTTTTTGGGCTTTAAACTTCTCATCTTTATTATTTTGGGTTTTTGGAAAATCAAAGAAAACTAGGGTTTTGGGAGATTGTATTGATTTTCATTTTCTATCAATTACAAGAGATTTACCAAGTAGTTTTTCTTTGTTGCTTGTTTTCAAAAACACCTAGTTTTTTCACACTTGAGCTATCTTCTATCCTAATCTATTAGGATCTTGTTTTGTGGAAAAAGAAAAAGGAAAGAGGTTTGTGGTTGAGACATACCACTTGTTGTAAACCCTTAATTTCTTGGTTGCTCCCTCTTAGGTAGAGGTTGAGGTTTGGTTTGCTTCCTCTTGGTAGAGGTGGAGATTGGTGTTTGCTCCCTCTTGATGAGGTGGAGTTGGTTGTTGATTTGTATCCCTCAAGTGTGAGGTGGATTGGTTGTTGTATTGGCTACAGGCCTACCCCTCGGTTGTGAGGTGGTTGTTTGAGAGAGGAGTTTGGTACTCCTAGTGTTGTAACAAATCCTCTTCGGTAGAGGTTCCCTCGGTGGGAGATAGTGGATTGGAAATCCTACACGGTGGTGTAGGCGGGAATGTAGAGCTAGGGGCTCGAACCTCGAAACATATCTTGTTGTTAGCGTTTGATCCACTTGTCTTTCTAACTCTCTCTCTTTACTTTGTGCAAAGCATCATTCATTCATATTGTCATATATTCATTGCTTGTATTGCCTTGCATCTTTCATATTGCTCATCCTTATATGCTTGGCTTGATTGTGTGTGTGCCTCACTTATACTTAACCACAAGAGCTTCACATAGCACCTCAACCCATTCAAGAGGAATCAAGAGGAGTTAGTCCAGAGCCCTTCACGGGGAATTCGGCTACACTTGTGTATTGTATTAAGTGTGTTGCAAGAATAGTTTTAAGCTTCCGCATTTAGAGCACTTAGTTCACTAGATTAGCACTTGCACCTATTCACCCCCCCCCCCCCCCTCTAGGTGTTTTTCAAGAATAAGGGAAGACACAAGTGCACTAATGGTATCAGCAAAATTAAAAGGAAAATCTCTAGCTTACAAAAACAAGTAAAGCATACAATTCATAAATCATCAAAAACTCGTTAAGTATGAAATATAAGAAAGCGAATACTTGTATGTAAGTTAGAGTTAGAACTCCCGTTTTAAGATATCATAGCTCTTGTTTACACAAGGCTTTTTTGACATTATTGACTCATTTGGGTTTATCAATCAAGTTGTTAGAGATCAGTGGGTTAGCAGTTAGTTAGCCATGCAATGGAAGAGTTAGTTAGACATGATAGTAAAAGAAACAACAAAAGAAAAGAAGTAAGGAGAAAGGGAGTTAAACTAAAACAAGAAATTAAAAGAAAATGGAAAACACAAGTAAATGGAAAGAAGAAAGAGGAGTAATTACTTGTATTAGCTTATCACCCTTCAAATACAACTTTTACACGCATTATCTCTTTCCCTCTAATGGCTAAAACTAAAACTAGAAGAAGAAAGAAAGAAACAACTACAACTCTTAGGAACAAAATAACAACTACTTGCTAAAGCTCTAGATATCCCTGTCTAAAGAACCCCTGGGGGGATTTATAGGTACCAGGGGAAAGGGGCTAGGGGGATAACCCCTGGCCCAAAGCACGAGCGCGGCCGCGCCAGTACGGCCGCGAAAACTCGGCCCAGGCCACGTTTTCGCGGCCCTGCCAGGGCGGCGCGCGCCTGGCTTCCTGCTGCGTGCCGTCCCTTCTGTCCCCTGTCAACTAGATCTTCTAGATTCTGGATTTGATGCCCTGCGCTGACAAAATCTCCTCTCTAAAGTCAATGGCTACTTGGTAGGCCTTTAATCACCTATTAAATGGTGATTAGGGTCTTTTTCTTCATTTGCACATCATGGACCTAGGATCAAGCAAGCAAAGCTTTATTAGCAGAATTTTATATCAAATAAATATACGGATGTGATAAAAATTATGCAAAATTAGAGACTAATGATACCCCTACTCTTATCTTTTTGCTCGAACCGAGCAAAACAAAAATAAGAAAATTATTACACCACTTTCGCAGGTGACGCGATTGCACTAAGCATGTGCAACAAGCCTTTAAACCTCTAGATCTCCCTTAGAGGAGGAGTGTTGTCTCTTGAGGATTTTCAGCGGATTGCACCCACAAAATCTAGAAACTGAAGAAAAAAATATTTAGTTGTTAGTAAACCTCTTTCAAGAAAAAGAACTTTCAATGATCTAAGTAAAAATGACAAAATGATATAAGAATTAGTTCAACCCTCATAAGTCCTCCTATATTTTAGCCTTCATAAAGAAGAAATTATAATTTTTCTTTAAATTTAGAAAGGATCTTGTACTTCTAACTCATTCTATTATTTTGCTTTAGATAGATATGCATAATGTGTAAGTGTGATGTGCTTGGGATTTCTCAACTCAACTTTAAATATCACTTAATTTATTAATATTTATCTATTATTCTTGATTTCACTAGGTTTTCTACTTTACTCATGTAACACATATCAAATCGATGACTCCCAAACCAGATGATTTTAGGGCACCAGGTGAAAAAATACCCCTCAGGTCAAATATGCAAGTAGAGTAGGCCACGAAATCAAGATTTACTTATATATTATATATATTTATATTTTTTTGGTGTGAGTAATCATGCTTCTTGAGGCACAATTATCCAGCTTTTTTTCTTTCTTTTTTTTTCTTCCAGAGTTGTGTCTCTAAATCCCAAGCATGTGTGTGTGGTTTATGCATATTCTACTAAGGCTAAATAAAAGGTATAAGTTATTTTCCTTATCCCTCCCAACTCTTAGTCAAATCAATGTTTCATTTTTATTTAGGCTAAAATAAAGATTCCTTAAAAAGTTCCCTTAATTCCTACAACCTTTGGTATTTTTATAAAGAGTATGAAAATTCTTTTTTATTCTGAAGATTTTTTTAAAAGTAAAAAAGAAAAAGAAAAGTGAAAGTGTTAGCACCCCCCACACCTATATAATGCATTGTCCTCAATGAATGTCATGTAAATGCAAATGCAATAAATAGGGTAAAGAAATGATGTTACCGCCTTCATCGACTCGGGTCGGTCTAGTGCGAATAGGCGAAAGAAATATCAAAAAATATAGAAGGGGTAAACATATAAATAATAAGTAATAATTTTCTTTATTTTTTTAGTTGCGGTGTGGATGGCTGTGGTTAAGTGTATGATGGGGCAAAAAGAGTCAGCACACTATCAGCCTGTGATGCAGGCTCAGTGGTCAAAAAAGGCTTCAGTCTTTGTCTGTTCACTTTGAATTCTGTGTTGTTCTTAGGATCGACAATAATTACAGCACCGTGTGGGAAGACGGTGCGCACAATGAATGGTCCAGACCAACGAATCTTCAGCTTTTTCGCGAAAATATGAAGCCTCGGGTTGTACAGCAGAACCTTGTCTCCCGGGGCAAAGTTTTCCGGTTTATGATCTGGTCATAAAAAAGTTTAGTCCTGCTTTTGGTGATCCGAGCGTTTCGTAGGCTTCATTTCGTATCTCCTCTAATTCTAAGATCTGCAGTCTCCTAAGCTCACCGGCCTTAGTCAGATTAAAATTGAGTTGCTTAATGGCCCATAGGGCACGGTGTTCAAACTCGACTGGCAGATAACAGGCTTTTTCGAATATGATTGTGTAAGGAGACATCCCCAGGACTGTCTTAAAAGCAGTGTGGTAAGCCCACAATACATCGTTGAGTTTGATTGACCAATCCTTTCAGTTTTGTCTGACCGTCTTTTTCAAAATGAGCTTGATCTATCGATTGATGATTCGACCTGCCCATTTGTCTAGGGATGATACGGAGTTGATAACTTGTGATTGATAGATATTTTCGCATCAGAACTTTAAAAACTCTATTGCAAACATGCGATCCATTATCACTAATTATCGCTCTGGGGGGGTGCCAAATGGGAGAATATGTTTTCTTTGAGAAATTTGACAACTACTTTGTTGTCATTGGTCTTTGTAGGCACAGCTTCTACCCATTTAGAGACATAGTCCACAGCAACCAAAATGAATTGGTTGTCGAAGGAATTTGGGAATGGTCCCATGAAGTCGATACCCCAAACATCAAAAATTTCAACTTCAAGAATCGGGTTCAGGGGCATCATGTCTCTTCTTGAAATTTTCCCAATTTTCTGACAATTTGCACATGTCTTGCAAAAGTGGAATGAGTTTTTGAACAAAGTGGGCCAGTAAAACTCACTCTGTAAAACTTTCTCTGCAGTCTTGCGGAGACTGAAGTGTCCTCCGCATGCAAGTTCATGGAAAGCTTAGCACACTCCTATGTTCTTCTCTGGGATGCATCGTCGAATAATCTAGTCGGGACAATACTTAAAAAGATGCGACTCTTCGCAGAAGAAGTACCTACTTGGGTAAAGAAATGACATTGGTCTTCCTTTGTCCAGTCAGCGGGTAATTGTCCAGCGGCCAGGTAATTGACTATGTCCGCATACCAGGGTTCCTTGAAAATGGCCAGGATGTGCTCGTTTGGAAAATCCTCGTTGATCGGAGCTTGTATGATAGATGCGTTCGGAATTCGTGATAGATGATCAGCGACCACATTTTTTATACCTCATTTATCCCGAATTTTCAGGTCAAATTCTTGAAGCAAAAGGATCCACCAAATCAGTCGGGCTTTTACTTCCTTCTTGGTCATGAGGTATTTTAATGCTGAGTGATCCGTGAAAATCACCATATTCGATCCTAACAAGTAGTCAGAACTTCTCTAACGCAAAGACAATGGCCAAGAATTCTTTCTCGGTCGTTGTATAATTCTGTTGGGCGTCATTCAAGGTCCTACTCGAGTAGTAAATCACGTGCTGCTTATTGTCGATGCGCTGTCCTAGAACAACGCCATTAGCAAAATCAGAGGCATCGCACATGATTTCAAACGGTTGTGCCCAATTAGGAGCATAAATAATAGGCGCAGAAATAAGTTCTTGCTTAAGCTCCCCCCATGACTTGAAACATTCATCGTTAAAATTAAAGGGTACGTACTTTGCGAGCGGTTGGTTAGGGGCCTTGCGATCTTACTAAAATCCTTAATGAACCGTCGGTAGAACCCAACATGCCTAGAAAGGATCTAATATCCTTGATGCTTTTGGGTGGTGGAAGCTTAGCAATCACTTCTGTTGGTCCCGAGATGATGCCAATTGTTGGACTTGCTCTGTTGGCACTTATGGATCTAAAATACGAAGTCAACACAAATACTAAACAAAGAAGGATTAAAGTTAAACAAATAAATAAACTTGCAATAAAGGAAATCAAATCTCAGAAAAGTTTAGACAAACGCAAACATGAGAGATTTATCCTGGTTCGGTCCTCGTGACCTACATCCAATCCCCAAGCCACCCGCTTGAGATTTTCCTTTATCCTTGATTTTGTACACCCAAAATCACAACCATGCACACCACTTGACAAATTCCCTTTGCCAAATGTGTACACCTTCTCTTACAACTAAGAGAACACACCACCTTGTACAACTTCTTCTTCTATACCAAGAAGACTCTCTTGTACAATGATATCTTTGAGGATTACAACACTTCCTATAAGCCTTGGTACAACGTGGACAAGGGCTAGTATAGGAGAAAACTTCAGAGAACTTCACTATAGAGTTGGAATTTGGTGAAGAACTAAAGTGGGAAGCAGTTTTCAGGATTGGCAGAATTTTTGATTAGAAAACTGAAGATTAAGATTGGTATTTTGCCTTAGATTAACAACTCTATTTATAGCTGCACTCTAGGAGTAGTTAGGGTAGTTAATAGGTGCCTTTTGAATGTTCAAACGTTGAAGAACATTGCAGAAAATACCAGAATACAGAAACAGTCTAACAGTCAGAAACTGCCTATAGTCGACTTGCCATTTGCGTTAGTCGACTAGTCTAGGCAAATTTCCAAAGGTTAGTCGACTAGTATTGAGTATAAGTCGACTAGGTCAAGATAAGCTCAAGTGACAGGTTTCTGGATAACTGAACCAAGTCGACTACAACTTATTTATAAGTCGACTAGGTCAATGATTAGTCGACTAGGGAATAGGGTTAGTCGACTACAATTGTCTATTAGTCGACTATGTCTTCTGTCAAGTCGATTAATGGACAAACAGAGAGTTGGGTATAAAGTGAGACACAGGATTGGTCGACTAGGAAGTTTGGTCAAGTCGACTACTCTATGGGTTAGTCGACTATAAAGGGATATAAGTCGACTATACAACTATGATATGTGTGTGTGTATCAAGGCTTTTGACATGCTACTATACAATTACAAAACACATCATATCAACTCTCTTGGGAAGTCTTGATCATGTAGAACTCTTGATATAGTCGTGTGATAGAGCTCCAAATGAAATGCTTCACAAATGTCTTCATCAAAACAAGTTCCAACATTCTCCCCTTTTTGATGATGATACTTTGTGTGCACAAATGCTCCCCTGCAGAAAATAAGTATATTTTCCTCCCCCTGCAGAAAATGGGTTATAACAGATATAGAAATACTTTGTTCTCCCCCTGCAACAAATATATCATAGAATGTATATATATATATATTTGTTCTCATCAATTTTCTGATATGGTACCTGAAAGATAAACGTTAGATGGTACCAAACATAAAAGAACACATTTAACCTTTAGGAGTCCAAATCCATTTTGAATTTGGTTTCCACCTATTAGTATACACATAATTGCATGAATTACATATATCATGAATGTATGATGCAATATATGTATTTTTATCATTAATGCTTAAATTCTTAAGAATCCATATAAACTTATTCTTCATTCTTTTTGAAACATTATCAGACTTTCTTTTTATGAAAGAATTATATGGATTACTATAATATGAAGATTTTTCAACAAATCCAAGACCATAATTATTATGTGACAACTTTGAAAAGATAACAAGTCATTCAATTTTTCTTTCCTTGATTGAAATTAGTCACATTTTTCAAAATATCTTCATATTTCCTTTTGAAAACTAACATGTCTTTATCCAATATAGAAATCCTTTCATTCAAAGACATAGTTTCCTTTTTAAGAAAAACATTTTTCTTATAAACTTCTCATTATCATTTTTCAAAGATGATATTACATTTTCAAACTCATCTTTTTGAGAGTTTATAGAAGAAATTTGTAAAGCATAACATGAATTTTCGCTTAAAAGTTTTTCATTTTCTTTTGATAAAACTTTATTTTTCAGTTTTTCATTTTTCAGATCATTAAATAATTCATGAAATGCATCTGAAAGTTCAGTAAATGATACCTCATCATCTTCAAGTGCCATATAACAGATGTTGACACGTTCAGTGGTTTCTTCTTCGTCAGAGGAAGAGGAATCACTGTTTTCCCATGATGCTTCATAGTCTTTCATCTTTCTGAACTTTTTGCTCTTGTATTTACTTTTATGTTTGAGCAAAGGGCAATCCTTCTTCATGTAACCTGTTTTATTGCAATTAAAGCATTTAAATTTACCTTGCTTTAGGAATCTCCTGAATTTCTTTGAAAGCATTGCCATCTCCTCTTCATCTTCATCGGAATCGTCCGTGTCGGAGGATGCATGGAAAGCAAGTTCTTTCTTCTTTGAGTGGTGTTGTCATTCCTCCTTTCTTTCTTCCAATTGCACTTCATATGCCATTAGATTACCAATTAGGTTTTCTAACGTCATAGTTGAGAGATCATTCGCCTCTTCAATAGCGGTTGTCTTCTTCTCCCATTCTGGTGTGAGTGCACGAAGGATCTTGCGAACTTTTTTGACTTGTGTATATTCCTTTCCAAGGGATGCTAAGGAATTGGTAATGTCGGTGAATTTTGTAACCATTTCTGATATGGTTTCATTCTCCTCCATTTTGAATAATTCAAACCTGTGGACAAGAACAGATATCTTAGATTCTTTAACTTTATTTGTGCCTTCGTGTGTTACCTGAAGAGTATGCCATATTTGATGTGCAGAAGTGGCTGTTGACACACGGTTGAACTCTTCTTTGGTTAAGGCACAGAATAGAGCATTCAATGCTTTGACGTCAAGGTTCGCATTCCTCTTTTGATCATCACTCCAAGCGTTGTAGTTGGTTTTGGCTTGGTCTACGGTGCTTCTACGATGTTCCAAAGTTCGTAATTCAACGATTGCAAGTAGATCTTCATTCTACACTTCCAATAGTTGTAGTTGGATCCGTCAAATAGCGGTGGACGTTGTGTAGAATGTCCTTCTTGAATTGTGACAAAGGGAACTCCGTTGCCATCCTTGTTCTTTGACTAGGTATGCAGGGCTTGTATGCCGGTTCGGGGTATGCAGGGCTCTGATACCAATTGTTGGTCCCGAGATGATGCCAATTATTGGACTTGCTCTGTTGGCACTTATGGATCTAAAATACGAAGTCAACACAAATACTAAACAAAGAAGGATTAAAGTTAAACAAATAAATAAACTTGCAATAAAGAAAATCAAATCTCAGAAAAGTTTAGACAAACACAAACACGAGAGATTTATCCTGGTTCGGTCCTCGTGACCTACATCCAGTCCCCAAGCCACCCGCTTGAGATTTCCTTTATCCTTGATTTTGTACACCCAAAATCACAACATGCACACCACTTGACAAATCCCCTTTGCCAATGTGTACACCTTCTCTTACAACCAAGAGAACACACCACCTTGTACAACTCCTTCTTCTAAACCAAGAAGACTCTCTTGTACAATGATATCTTTGAGGATTACAACACTTCCTATAAGCCTTAGTACTGAGTAGTATTAAGTATAAGTCGACTAGTATTGCGTATAAGTCGACTAGGTCAAGATAAGCTCAAGTGACAGGTTTCTGGATAACTGAACCAAGTCGACTACAACTTATTTATAAGTCGACTAGGTCAATGATTAGTCGACTAGGGGAATAGGTTAGTCGACTACAATTGTCTATTAGTCGACTATGTCTTCTGTCAAGTCGACTAATGGACAAACAGAGAGTTGGGTATAAAGTGAGACACAGGATTAGTCGACTAGGAAGTTTGGTCAAGTCGACTACTCTATGGGTTAGTCGACTATAAAGGGATATAAGTCGACTATACAACTATGATATGTGTGTGTATCAAGGCTTTTGACATGCTATTATACAATTACAAAACACATCATATCAACTCTCTTTGGGAAGTCTTGATCATGTAGAACTCTTGATATAGTCGTGTGATAGGGCTCCAAATGAAATGCTTCACAAATGTCTTCATCAAAACAAGTTCCAACAACTTCTACTTTAGCCTTGTCCAATTCAATTCCTCTCCTAGAAATCTCATGGCCTAAGAGAATCCCCTGTCTCAACATGAAGTGACATTTCTCCCAGTCAGAGTTAGATTCTTTTTCTTGCATCTTTGCAGAACCAACTTAAGATGATGAAGACATTATTCAAATTAATCTCCATAGATGGAGAAGTCATCTATGAAAATCTCAAGAAAGTGTTCTACCATGTCGGAGAACAAACTGAGCATGCACCGTTGGAATGTCGCAGGAGCGTTACATAATCCAAAGGGCATGCGTCGATAAGCGAAGGTCCAAACGGGTAGGTGCACGTGGTCTTTTTCTAGTGTCACGCCCCGCTTCCCAAAATACGGAATATGAGTATGTAACGATGGCCAGCAGATACTCACGAAGAGTGAAATCTCTTCCATGAGTACCTTAGGCTGTCAATAACAAGTAGGATAGCACACATATATGCACATACAACCAAGCACAGGGATAAAATCACATATATGAAAAACTGCATCATAAACAATATCATCCACTATATCTAAATAAGACAAGTCAAGAAAGAAAACTGAACTCACCGGAGAATAGCGGAACCAGAACATGATCTACGAACAGCTCTCTATACTCACTTTCTGATCTAAATACTGAAAAAAAATATAAAGGTCCGTCAGAAGCGGACTAGCAAGAGTAAGGAAAAAGAACAATAAAAGAGCATATGAAAATGTAGTAACAATAAGTAGGACATAGGCAGTATCGAGAATTGAAAATAATATCAATAACAGGAATAATCGAGATGATAGATCTGAAAGTACACCTAGAGGGGGGTGAATAGGTGTACGGCTAATCTAATGAACTAAATGCGGAAATTAAAACTTAATTGCAACAACACTTAATGCAACCAACGAGTGTAGCCGAATTTCTGGTGAAAGGCTCTGGACTAACTCTTCTTGATTCCTCTGAATAAGAATTGAGGCGCTATATGAAGCTCTCATGGTTAAGCACAAGTGAGGCACACACAAACAACACAAGCATATAAATGATATTGCAATATGAATCAATGCACAAAGTAAAGAGAGAGTTAGAGAGTCAATGGATCAATCGCTAATACACGGATATGTTTCGAGGTTCGATCACCCAGCTCTACGTCCTCGCCTTCACACAGAAGGATTTTCACTAACTTGTCCACACAGGACTCCACACAGGGAACCTCCACTGAGGATTTGGGGCAATACAATCACCGGGAGTACACAACTCCTCTCTCAACCGAATACAACCTCTTACTAGAGGCAATGCACAACCAACACAAATACCACCTCACAGAAGAGGGGTAGGAACTTAGCCAATACAAAACAATCACCTCACACTTGAGGGATTCCAACACAAACTCCACCTCTCACTAGAGGGAGCCAAACACAATTTCCACCTCTCACTAGAGGAAGCCAACCACAACTTCCACAATCACCTCACAATAGAGGGATACCAAATCAATCACCTCTCACTAGAGGGATATCACAATGAAGGAAGTTAACAACTGGTAGTTTCCACAACCACAACTAATTTTCCCACAAAATAAAGATCCTATAGATAGGATAGCAAGATATGGCTCAAGTGTGGAAAACAAAGAGTTTGAAAGTCAAAAACTCAAAGAAAAACTCTAGGGAAAAACTCTAGATAGAATTGAAAATGAAGATCAAACCAATTCCCAAAGAATTTTCTTTTCAAAATGATTTTCCAACCCTTTTAAAAACAAGTTAAAGATCAAATCTTTAAGCACTAAATACTCTTTAAAATTTGCTGAAAGATGTAAATTTTTGCTCTAAAAATTCTTAGCCAAAACACCCAAGGATGGGTATATAAAGGCCCAAAACAGATTTGCCCATTGGCTGGCAGACAGGTTCAATTTGACCTTCCGGTCGACGGCAACGGTCAAATTTTTGACCGTTGAGCCTTTCGGTCGACCGCCGGATCGACCGGGCCCTGAACCAGAGAGCAACGCTCTCTGGCCGGTCGACCGGGGCAACCCGAGAGTGGGTTGCCTTCAGTCGGTCAACCGCTCGGTCGACCGGCCAAAGAGGGCTGGCTGCGTGAACGTTTGTGTGCACGTCGGTCGACCGTTCCGATCGACCGGCTCCTGGTCCGGTCGACCGTCGGTCGACCACCCAGAGCCTGGAAGACAGATTATAGGACTTGAAAACGGGTTTTTTATTTACCAATAAATCCCATAAAATCTCTAAAAATTCACAAAATAAGTTCTTGCATGATCTTTGAAATACAATCTTGTTTAGAGAAAAAATCAAACCAAATTACAAACATTTTGAATTTTTGTGTTATGGAAATTTTGCTGAAAACCAAAAACGGTATTTTCTAGAAACCAAACTTCTAAAGGAAAATACGGTTTTTCTATAAACTTGTATAAATTCAAAAACATGATATTTAAACAACTTTAAGCATGTTGTATATGGATATAATCCAATATACATGAAAGATATATATACCAAGGTTTTTGATATTAAATCCGAAAATATGTTTTG
>JAVJIF010001034.1:0-82568 GCA_038442645.1 Agave tequilana | reverse complement strand
GAGTGTGCAAACAAGCAAATGCAAACAATAGATTAGCAATCAAAGGATCTCACTCGTAGGATGTTAAGCCTAAGTATCAGGAGCACTAGCTCTGATACCAATTGAAAAACACCTAGAGGGGGGGTGAATAGGTGTAGTGCTAATCTAGAACTAAATGCAAGGCTAAGTGCGCTAAATGCGGAAGCTAATGCAAATTTTGCAAACCACTTAGTACAATCAAAAAGTGTAGCCGAATTCCCCATGAAGGGCTCTGACTAACTCCTCTTGATTCCCCTTGAATGGGTTGAGGTGTTGTGAAGCTCTTGTTGATTAAGTACAAGTGAGGCACACACAAACACCAAGCATATAAGATATATATCAATATGAATCAATGCAAGGCACAATACAAATGCAGCAAGTATGATAATGAATGTTATGAATGATGCTTGCACAAAAAGAGAGAGAGAGTTGAGAGACAAGTGGATCAAACGCAAAGGCCAGATATGTTTCGAGGTTCGAGCACCTTGCTCTACATCCCCGCCTACACCACCGTGTAGGATTTTCAATCCACTATACTGTCCACCGAGGGAACCTTAGCCGAGAAGGATTTTTACAATAAGGGAGTACCGAACTCCTCTCTCAAACAACCACCTCACAACCGAGGGTAGGCCCGTAGCCGATACAACACCAACTAACACACTCTACCGAAGAGGGTTACAAACCAACACTCCACCTCTCACTAGAGGGAGCAAAACAATCACCCGATCACCTCTACCTAAGAGGGATACACAAAGAATAAGGTGTTTACAACTAAGAGTTCAACAACCTCAAACAATCTCTTTTTCTCTCTTTTCCACAAAACAAGGATCCTAATAGATTAGGATAGTAGATAGCTCAAGTGTGGAAAAACTAAGTGTTTTGATCAAAGAAAACCCTTGGGAAAACACAACAAGTGATATAGAGATTTTTGCTCAAAAACAATTCTCAAAACCAAGTTTCTTTGAAATAACAAGATGAATCTTTTTGCTCTTGAAACTCTTTAAAAACTTCTTTTTAAAACCAGAGAATGGGAGAAAATCAGCTCTAAAATCTTGGTGAAAACCTCAAACAAATGGGGTATTTATAGCCCCATCAGAAAACTAGCCGTTAGGCTGATGTGGCAGCCTGACAGGCTGACGGTCGACCAGCCCGGTCGACCGCCAACGGTCAGAAATGTGACCGTTGGGCAACCACGATCGACCGGCACGGTCGACCCAAACAAACAGAGAGCTCTGCTCTCAGACCGGTCGACCGTCCGGGTCGACCGTCCCAAAGCTGCCAAACGTGCACAGATTTGTGCACGTCGGTCGACCGTCCCGGTCGACCGACTTCAGCCTAGTCGACTTGGTCAGTTGACTTAGTCGACTGGTTGAAGCCTGGAACAGAATTCTGGGTCAGAAAAACAGTTTAAAAATATTTTGAAAAATCTTTTAAGTCTTCTAAAAATCTACAAAACTTGTTTTAACATTTTGTATTGAAACACAAACTTGTGATAAAAATTTCAAGACATATATCAATCATGTCAATTCATTTTTGAGTCTTGCAAATTTTATCAAAAAAAAAACTTGTATTTTTATCAAACTTGATTTTTCCAAAACATGAATAGGATAGTCAAAATAAGTTTGTCTAGCAAGTTTAAAGCATGTATGTATATCTAGAACATATCTAATATACATAGAAATAAAGTAAACTTGTTTTAATCTACTATACATGAAAACCAAATCCAAACATAAATCTTGTGTGTGTTGTGCACTTGAGCATATCAACTATACTAAGCTTTACAAAATGGATCTAAACACACTATCTAAATTATGGATACCTAGTCTTCTTGATGATCTTCATCTTCAAGTTGACTTGCTCCAAAACTCCATCCATGGGCTAGGCAAAGTGTGATCTTGAAGCTTTGGCCCTGGAATCACTATGAAAAGCTTCTAAACTCCTTGTTGAAGCTAATCACCAACTAATATCTTGGTTAATGATCTGAAACTTAAACAACACAAGATTATTAGTAAACATAACTACATGAGTTAATCATCATCAAAACTAGGGTGGAAGGCCTTTGGGCCAACAAAAAAGTTTAACAAAAATGTGAAATCAAACTGTTCCCATCCCCAGCAATGGCGCTAAAATTTGGTCGGGGAAAAATCGCGCACGAAAAGTGTATGTTTTGAAATCACAAATTAAAAGTGTGTGCTTTGACTTCCTCGATACTTCCATTATAGCATAGAGACTAAACGGGTCGAATCTACAGGGACGAAAAGTGATAGAAGCTTTACCGAAATGTTCACGTGTATGTTAAAAGTTCTTCAATGTTTGAAAGAATAAAAAGAAAAGAAAATAAAGAATGAAAAGAGAAGTACGGTGAAACACAAAGAAGTGGGAAACATAGAAAAGAATATATTTGTGATTTTTGGATAGTATTTCTAAGATGAAGTGAAAAAGAAAGAAAACTCATGGCTACTAACTACTAATGGCTACACTAACTATGCTAACCTCTTAGTGATAGTTGCCTCACATGTATCCTTGGCCATCACTAGTCCTTGGTTCAAGAGCGTTTCAAAGTATGACTCATGCGATAACTTTCACATCCAAACTCAACACAACAAGTGCAAGCTACACTTAAACATCAAAACTAAACAAGAGTAAGCTTGGAGTAAAGTAATGTTAGCTTGTTAGAGAGTTAGGATGTTAGAGTGTTAGAATCCATCATCATGAGCCATCAATTACTCGTACAAGAGAAAGGCAAAGAGAGGCAATTAGATTCATGTGGATTATCAAGTAAGAAGTGAGCAAGTTAGTGGTTAGTAGTTAGTTGCCATGAGAGAAAATTAGCTAAACATGTAAAAGGAGTTAGAGAAGAAAACAAAGAGAGGTAAAGAGAACCTTTCATAGTTTGTCACCTTCTATTACAAGTACTCTTACTTTTCAACCATGTATCACTCTCTCTCTCTCCTATTATAAGATCTATAAGAAATGAAAAATACAAAGGAGGAGGAAGAAGAAGAACTAAATTAAACTACCCTAAACTACAACAAGGAAAAATCCAAAAAACTAACCTAAAAACACTTCAAAAGCTCCTCAAACTTCCTCCCCTGAGCTCTGGAAAGTTCCAAGTATTTATAGGCAAAACTAGGCACCGGGGACAGTGTATGCAGCCGCACGTCAAATCCTGGCGCGCGGCTCCATACCAGAGCCGCGAAAACACGGCCATAGCTGCGTTTTCGTAGACATAGTATGCTGTCGCCCCCTATCGGTTGTACTTACTGGTTTCTGGATTTGGGCCCCTAGTTTTGACGAAACCACTCTCCAAAGTCAATGGCTATCTTAGTAAGCTTTTAATCACCAATTAAATGGTGATTTTGGGTCTTCTTCTTCATTTTATGCCATGGATCTTGAAACACACAAGCGAGGTACTATTAGCAGAATTTAATATTAAATAAATGTGAAGATGTGGTATAAAATATGCAGTTTTAGAGACTAATTAACCAATCATCTAGCCAAGGACAGCTTCTATAAGAAGAATGAGCCACTCAAACTTAGAAAGGGAGGACCTCCGACATCCAAATCCCAAGTGAATATGCTGACTTCCAGGTCAGTACTCTTCATCCCAGAAGTAAACTTGACCTTACAAGTAAATACTTGGTGGATTGACACTGTAGCTAACATACAGTCTACTCTGTACAATCCTTATTTTCCACCTATCAGGTCTCAAGTAGAGGAATTATGACCATGGAGAACAATGTTGTGGCATATGTTCTCAAAATGGGCTGAATCAACTTGAAGCTGACATCTGAAAAGACCTTAGATCTGCAGGATATCCGCCATGTACTCGAGCTTAGGAGAAATAGGATTAGTGGATCTTTATTAGTTCAACAAGGTTATAAGCTTATATTTGAATAAAATAAAGTTGTAATAACTAAGGATTTAAACTTTATTGGAAAAGATTCCTATGTGATGGCTTATTTAAATTAAATGTCAAAAATTCTACTCCTTGCATCTCCAATAACTTTAAATTTGAAACCCTCCGTGACTTGGCATCAACGCTTGGGACATGTGAATTACAACTCAATTTAATGAATGATGCATCTCAATTTGATTTTCAAGATAAGCATCAAAGATAATGACAAATTTGAAATATGTGTAGAAGCTAAACTTTCTAAGAACCATTTTAAAACAGTGATAGAGATTCTAAAGCTTTAAAACTCATTCATAGTGATTTCTGTGATTCTAAAGGAACATCAAGAGGAGGAAATAAATATTTTGTGCCATTCATAGATGACTGTTCAAAATATTATCACCTCTACTTTAATAAGACTAAAGATGAAGTGATTAATAAATTCAAAATTTACAAAGCAGAGGTTGAGAATCAATTAGAAAAGAAAATTAAAATACTTAGATTAGATAGAGATGGTGAGCACACTTCTAATGAGTTAAAATAATTCTATGAATAAGTTGAAATTATTCATGAGAGATGACTGCGCCTTATATTCCTCAATCTAATAGAGTAGCAGAGAGAAAAAATAGAACATTGATTAATATGGTCAACTCAATGTTAATTAACTCTGGTGTACAAGAGAACTTGTGGGGGGAAGCCATCATAACTGCTTATCATATCCTAAATAGAATATCTTTCAAAAACTCAGATAAAAATCTTACACAATAAAAAGAATAGAAATTCTAATCTAGATCACTTGGCAGTGTGAGGGTGCCTAGAAAAGATTAAAATTTCTGAGAATACGAGACAGAAGATTGGTTCAAAGATAGTAGTGAAAATACACCTAGAGGGGGGGAGGGGGTGAAATGGTGTTAATGCTAATCTAAGGTCCAATGTGAAAATGCAACAATTTATAATATTAATGATGCAAACGGCTAATTTGCTATGAAGGGCTCTAGAACTTCTCCTCTATATTCTTCTAGATAATGAGTTGAGGTGCTTAATTGCCTTCTTGATTTAGACAGTGAAAACAGACAAAACTGAATGATGCTAGTAAGAGAAATAGAAACAAAGACATAAGTACAAGAAAATAAAGAGTAAAAGCAAGAGAGAAAACAATCGCAAACACAAGAGATTTGTTTCGAGATTCGAGTACCAAGCTCTACATCCCCGCCTTTACCGCGTGAAGGATTTTACTATCCACTAAGGATCTTTACATAAAGGAGCATCCATGAAAGAACTACAAAGTCTACTCAAGACCAGAGTACACAACTCCAACTCTTAATCCTCTACACAAGAGGCAGCACTAAGCCAATGAGTTTAACAAATTCTTGGTGACAACAAAGATCACAAACAATCCCTTTACAATTTCCTATAATATTTGATGTGACATGACGCTCAAGAAGTTTGTGAACGAGAAAATCAGTTGAAATGATTCAATCTAAGAGCTGAAAATTTGCAGAAAATGATTTTGAAATGAGAGAACTTGAAGTAAAAAAACTTAAAATTTCTTGGCTTGAGTAAACTTGAATTTTTCAAATATTTTTCAAAAACTAATTATATTTCTTGTTATTAATCCTCTACAAATGAACCTTATATATACAGGCAAACCATAAAACACAGTTAGAAGCGCCTATCGGGTCATTAAGAGAGAGAGTGAGATTAGACCCAAAAAGAGCAAAAATGTCTGTTGGGAAAAAAGTCAAAGAAATAGATTTTCAAAAATTAGTCGTTTTGTAGTGTGCCAGAACATCGAACGACAGCCCGGTCGACTGCTAGTTCAATATTTTGAACTTACTGTAGGCATCGGTCAACCTCCCGGTCGACAAGTCTCAACCGAGACCAGGCTAGTGCTAGTCGGTCGACCTCCCGGTCGCCCGACAAATGTACACAACGTGCATAGGCAGGAGTCAAATTGACCCTGTGGCCTGATCAACCGCCCGGTCGACCGACCAAACCTGAAAAGCTATTTTTGGGTAAAAATTGAATATGAACTAATATTAAAAAGTTTTATACGAGTTATGAAAACTATTTGGTAATACATAGCTTCAGGATACAAATTAGAAAATAGGACATAAAATCTTGAAAAATCATGGGACATGTATCACACATTGAACCTTTATAAGATACAAAATGAGAAAAACTAGATACTAAAACTCGTATTTTGAAAACTTGAATTTTGTATATGTGTGTATGTCTTCTTAAGCATCAAATCTGTATACTATACTTTAACAAACTATTTTCTTACATAGGTGCTATGTCTTCAAGTCATCTTCTAGTGGGTTTCTCCAAGGGTGAGTCTTGATTGTCCTACCTTGAATCCCATCTTTCAGTGAGTTTGAGACTTTAATACCTTCTTTTTGAGGAAGAAACACTTTCAGTCTTTTTGAACTTGAAGAATACTTAAACACTTGAACAAGATTAGTACTAAATAACTACATAGGTTTTGTTATCATCAAAATAAGAAACTGGTGATTGCGACCTTGGACCAACTATCTTCCCCTTTTTGATGATGACAAAACATATGAGTTATTTAAAAATAGTATGAAGAGCTTAGCAAAGCTCCCTCTAAAGTTAAGCTTATTTATCAAGTTCAATCATTTATGCCTAAAGAATGTGACAATTTTAAAACAAGTATCATATGCATATAGGTATAGATGTGAAATATGAAGAGCTATGCAATCCTCCATCCATGCCTCCAACAACCATAATAGGCATGCAATAAAGCATACAAACATGAAATAAAGGTAATAAAAATCATATATCACCAAACAATACCAATTTCAAACATAAGTATGATACCAATTTAAATAATATAGATATACCAATGTGTAGATACCAATTTACAAAACGAGATATATCAATTTCATGTTGGCCCAAAAGCCATTAACCCTAGTTTTGATGATAACTAAACTTATGTAGTTATGATTTTAACAAATTTGTTTATCAAAGTTTCAGGTTAACCATTTGTTGCATTTCGACTCAATCACAAGACTGACACATTTGAAAGTCAAGAAAATGTAGATCCCAGAGCTTAAGCACATAGAAGAGCTCAAGAATCAAGCATACTAGAGAAGACTATATCAAGATTTGTATTTTTACTTTTTATATTTTAGATAGGTTTTATAGCCGTTTGTTAAAACCAAGATGATATAGGTTGATAGCCTTTGGGATTGACATGCACACACACGTTTCATACTTCTTTGCGTTTTTAATAAGAGTTCATAACTATACTCTTTATCGTTTTCAAAATCGAGTTTCAGAAAAACAAATTTTAAAAAATCGGATTTTTGATTTAGAAAATAATTTTACAAAATATGGTTCTAACTTTAGTTTGTGTTGATTCATGATCACACAATGGTTCTTCAAGTCCTTAGAACTCTATTTTGTGTTTAAAAATCAAAAATTATTTTATCAAAAAAAGAATGATTTCTAAAAGATTTCCATAACCTGACTTTGGCCCTTTGTCAGTCGACCGGGCGGTCGACCGACATGCACCAAAGTGCATTTGTGCATTTCGGTCGACTGGGCGGTCGACCGACTGTAAGAGCTTTGCTCTCAGTTGGGCCCCGATCGACCGGCCCGGTCAGCCAACAGAGAGTTTAACTCTCTGGTTGGGAACAACGGTTGACCGAACAGTCGACCACTACCCCCAACGGTCAAAAATCCGACCATTGGCGGTCTCCGGCCGGTCAACCGACAGGAGACTTTTCTTCTGTAAATTTTCCCAACGGCTATATTCTGTTTTGTCTTTTTCTCGGTCTTTTTCCAACAGCTTTTTTTGTGTTTTCTGCTCATTGTTTCATCCCCTATAAATAGTGGGACTGTGAAAAGACTCAACAAAAAGTTTAGATACAGGTTTTAGCTTTTTCTTAAGAGATTTCTTTTTGAGCCAAATATCCAAACTCTTGTTTTTAGCTTGAGCCCTCTCTCTACATCTCTACAAGCTATTTTCACTACACAATCCCAAAGAGTTTTACCTCCTGATCTTGATTATAGGATTATGCTTGTTAGCCATTTGTGATCAAGTGTAGATCATCGATTTTCTTCTATTGAGAAGTTGAAGAAGTCGCGGCCTCAAGTGAGCTAGTAGCTCACTGTTAGTGTTGCGACACCGCGAGAGAGGACTTGTGAGTCCATTGAGTTCTAGTGAGAACTTGTAAATAGTTGACGATCTAGTGAGATCGGTCATAGTGGAAATCCTTCATAGTGTTGAAGGCGGGGACGCAGAGCAGTGGCTCGAATCTCAAATCAAATCATCGTGTTTACGATTGCTTACTCTTTCTCTCTTAATTCTAATCTCTCTTTTATCACTTGCACTCTTATATTGTTTACTCATTTGCAAGTATTTCTTAAGTTGTTATTATTATTTGCTAGGTTGCTAGCAAGTAAATTTTTATTCCGCATTATTTGCCATTTAGTATATTCTCACCTTTTCACTCCCCTCTAGATGAGTTACAATTGGTATCAGTGCCTAATCATAGTTTTGGTTTAACCATCTTAGGTAATGATCAGTCACTGATACTATATATTTATTATCACATTCTCATATTTATTATATAATAAACTCTATGTATAATCTTATTTATTGTCTAATTTATATGCAGGCCCATTACTAAGGGAGAGGGAAGAGAAACGAGCCCAAAAGCCCATCAAAATTCTGATTTAATTTAGAATTAATTCAAATCAAAGATCAGAGCAAATTAGGGCAAATCAGAGAAGATAAAACCAGTTGAATAATCGGTCACTAATATTGTACATTCATCATATTCTCATACTTATTATAGAATAAACTCTGCTTTTTTCTAATTATTCTTTAATTTATTTGCAGGCCCATTACTAAAGGAGAGGGAAGAGAAACGAGCCCAAAAGCCTATCAAATTCTGATTTAAATCAGAATTAATTTAAAGTCAGTAAATCAGGGCAGATCAGGTCGGTTCAGATCGGTTGAAAATTAGTTAAAAATATATCTCTTTAAATCAATCGGTTAAAACCAATGATCAAAGACATTTGTCAAATCCAGGAGCTGAAACGAGAAATCCAGAACCGGATAAAATAATCTCTCGAAACTAGGGGCCCCCACCATTTGGGTGTGGCCATCTGGCCACGCCCAGGCCGCGAAAAGGCGGCTTTGGCCACGTTTTCGCGGCTTTGTTGCAATGGTTGGGGGAGCGTTTGCTCCCTCTATCTTCGTATGCCCCTCCCCGTTGGGTTTTACCTATAAATACTGGAACTTTCAGAGCGTACAGGGAGCGATGATGCAGAGATAGAATTTAGTCCACTTTTTCATTCTTTTTAGTATAAGTTTTTGTTTTTCTTTTTATGTACTTTTTAGTTTTCATTTATGTAATTCAGAGGAGATCAGAGTTTCATAGAAGAATGAGAATGAATCTTGTGCTGATAGTGACACCGGTGTAAGTTGTTCTTCTTCTCTTTTATTGTTATAAAATCAAACTATAGTTACCTTTTTTTTATGTACTTTATTTTTGTGTTCTTCTTCGTTTCTACTTCTCTCTTTCTTGTACCATTGCTATCCAAGTAAGTCTTATAGCATCGAAAGTGCCTTGCCTTTGCGAGTGCCACCGATAGCTCATGACGATGGATTTTAGTCTCAATCTGTATCATTTCATGCTTGTTTGGTCTTGATGATGTAATATGGAAGAGACGAGAATCAACTCTTATGGGCTATGCACTGATTGCCTCCACTTCAAGGTAACATCGTCGCCAATGATTCAAGGTAAGATTTTGGTCAAAGGAGGTAAGTAATTATTTTTAATTTTTTTCTTTTAACTTTTAGTGTAAATTACCAACACCAAAATATTCCAATTCTCTTTCATTCTTTTTAAATTCTTTGTACATATCACTTCTATTTTCTCCACCTTCTCAATCTACCACTTTCTTTTTAACTTAACTTTAACTTATTTTTCCTTTTCTTTTAAAGAACTAAAAGAAGATCTTTAACCATTCTTTGTAACTTAAAAGAGAACTTGCTAAAAAAGCTTCCATCGCTAGTCCCTCCTTGTGGATCACGACCCGCATAGCCACTTGCTATAGCGATAGAATTGAGCACCATGTACTATTATTATAAAAGTTCTGAATTCTGTATTTTTGTGCAGGTAAAACCTCATTCAAATTTTGGTGTCGTTGCCGGGGAGGGACAGTAAGTTATTCTCTTTTTAGATTTACATTTTTGCTTAACTTTCTTCTTTGTTTCTGGTGTACAGATTTAACAATAAGAAATTTTTGCTGCAATGGACATATAAGTGGCCCTGGACTCTGCTCAAGAAAGCAGAGCCCAGAAGCCCTCAGATTTGCTACATTATTGTGGCAATCTGAGTGAACTACTAACCTGTATTATCTGCAGGTTGACTGAATTGTATAGTATAATATCTGTAGCATTTATCTCCTTGTTTGACTCACTGTGCATATATTTGTAACACAACAATAAAAGG
The DNA here is from genome assembly GCA_038442645.1 of Agave tequilana. Lineage (NCBI taxonomy): Eukaryota > Viridiplantae > Streptophyta > Magnoliopsida > Asparagales > Asparagaceae > Agave > Agave tequilana. The sequence goes on along the minus strand of JAVJIF010001034.1, from coordinate 72,164 downwards.
TTGATTGTAAATGCTAAAATGATTTAGACTTTGCATTTAGGGACGTGTCTATTTCGTTATATTTTCTATTTACTGTTGAAGAGTGCTGGAGCCAAGGTATGTGTGCATAACATTTAGTATAAGTTTCATTCTTATATGAATTAATGCTTGAGTGTTATTTTTTTCTATATACTTGTACACTGCACTAAATTGATTTAAGGGCTTGTCCTATAAACAAGATAAGGAGGGGAAGTCATTTCCCTCCCTAACCCACAAGCAATCTGCTCACTCACTAACCCAAGCCTAATTAAAAATGAGAAGACGTTGGCCCTAGGGACATCTCGGACTCAAATAGGAGACTGACCTAAGGGGGAAGTTGATTTGAACTTGACTCTTGCCAAATCGGTGTCTAAAGTTAGGGATTGAGGGGCGAAATCCCGAGGCTGGTGGTTTGGCTTAATTAGGCCCGTCGCTTTTGCGCGGATACCTCCCACAAATCTTGCCCCTACCTGGCCGATTAACTTGTGGTCAGATTCAGCAATATACCCCCCGTGGACAGTCTAACCAGCTGGGAATCGTCTAGGTCTAAGCTTTACCCTCACTTAGGTTAGATTTTTTTCTTTTTATTTGTTTGATTATTTGTTTGTTTTTCTTTGTTTGTGTTTGATATTTCCTGTGTGATATGGCTTATAACAATAATTTTTTCAATTTTAATGGTAATCCATATTACCCTGACCTCTTTTTTCGGATATTACCAACCCGGCATATTATAACTTTAACCAACCTAGTGTGCCGGATTGGTCTTATCTGAATCAATATAACCCATGCCCCAATCTTATGATCATAATTTTCAAAATAATTTTAACTCTTTACAGAGTCAATGGGGATTCACCTCCCCCGAGTCCAATTTTCAACCAACTTGTTCTCCTTATCCACCTTGTCCACAATATTTTCAAGATTCATACTCAGTTCCACCAGTTCAAAACAGAAAATCATCAATCATGAAAATGAGTATGTGTGAGTCCAAGCAACAATCACAAAATCTGACGGACTCACAATTTCACCACAAATTCCAAAACAAAACTTTATCTTTTCAAGTCCAATCACAACAAAACGATGAACCAATTTGTTGACACTATAAAAAAGACAAGATTCCTAACTGGCTTGAACAATGTCTAACTTGTTGACATCTACAAAAGACAAGTGGCAGACAAGTCGACGACCAGTTCTTCGTCGATCTCAAAGAGGAAGAATCAGCAACTTGGACTCTACTGGTCCAGTGAAGCAGACAGTAAGCCAAGAAAAACTCATGAGAAGGCCCAAGCAGGTCCAGAAATACTAAGTTAGCTCAATACTTAGTCTCGCACGAGTCCACGAGATAAGTCTCGCAGAAGAAGCCAAAGTTGCTTAGCATCGCAGGAAGCTCCTTCACAAACAGCTGCGAGCTAAATTACAGCTTCGCCCGGAGATGCTCAGTTAACTCCACAGAAAATTAACTTCGCTCGAAGCCCCACGCAGCTGCGTGAAAGGCTGACTGGTAGCTTTGCCACAAGTTCTATCTAGCTCTGCTGAGAGCTCTCTTCTAGCTTCGCCAGAAGCTTCTCCCAGCTCTACCATGAGCTCAATGCAATGATTCCGCTGCGGGTCTTTTATGGTCACCTTTGACCAATCAGATCTCCAGATGAGATCAAATCTAATTGAGATCAAATCTAATTGAAATCAAATTTGACAGTTGCTTGCCATAATCTTTTGACCCTCCCAATCGGGTAAGAAGATTAGGAGAAATCTTTCAGTTATTTGGAGAGAATCAAGGGCGCATTCCTCATTTAGCAGAGCAGACCAAGGGATCAGCACTATTTGCTATTCCTAGCTTCGCAAAAGCTATCTCTAGCCTCGCGACAAGGCTACTTTCTAGATGTAAAACAAATTGACTCAATCTGTTTCCAGATTTTCAAGGAGAATTGTACCCCTGCTCTCTCTATAAATAGCGTACCAGAGGCTCGGGAAAAAGGGAGAGAGACGGCTAAAGACAGAGATACACTCTCTTGCTTCTAAGAAATCAGAGAATTACTTCTCTAATCAGGGTGCTAATACCCTAAGATCTCCCTCCCTCTCAAGGAATTTTTGGAACCAGGCAAGAAGGAATTCCCAAGCGGAGGCAGTTCGAGAAGTAACAAGAGGGCTCCACCGACCTTCTGTTCTCCGATTCCCCGAACCAGGCGAGAAGGGAATCCCATCAAGCGGCAGTCTGATTGTCTGATCGATCGCATCATCAAAGGGATAAAGTGATCACGCGCTGATCAGATTCCTACCAGCACACTTCCCAAGAAATCTCAGAGGAGATCTACCTCTAATCTTCTTCCTGCAATACTTGTAATTTAGCTCCTCGACCCCCTTTTTTTTGTAAGTTTTCCCTTTGCAAAAATCAAAGGAAAACAAGATGGCAACTCCGCTGGGAATTGCATTCTCCACTGCTGAGAATCAAGTGTCACAATGCAACGAACAGACCTTTGGGTCTACTGCTGAGTGCAAGGGAGTCGGCGTAGCCGGAACCTCGTTGGCTAATTCTTCGAAGCATGTCTCTTTTGAGACAGATAAGGCTCTCCGCAAGCCTACTATGGTCCTCTGGCGCAACAAGGAGGGTCAGGATCTTGACCCTGTTACCTTCAAAAACCTAGTCGTTCATTTCGACCAAGGAAAATTCGAAGAACTCCTCTCTGGAGGTGGTCCAATACTCCACGCACGGAAACATAGAAAGGTCACAATGGCCAAACCGGAAGCAGAATCCTCCCAACTCCTCTCAGCCTTACGTGTGTCTAGCCAGGTTCCCTGCGAACCTAAGTCTTCTCTTCCAAAGCAGATGTGGAGGCCAAAGTAGAAAGCTCTATATGAAGCTTTAGGCGTAACTACGCCACATGTCCGCCTGTCCCACGAAGATAAAGGCAAGATGCCTGCCTGCTTCGTTGAGACTATCAGCCGTGAAGCTAAAACGGCGACTATACCTTCGCCTAATTCAGGAGCAGCAACTCCTTGCGCCAACCTTGTTCTTATGAGCGAATTTACTGATGGCATGGCAAACACAACGCCAGTACCTCAGGGTACGAGCGGAGTTTCCAACCGCCAGACTGGACCTAAAGCACCTAGCAGTGCTAATCACCTTCGCAGCAAGGAAGCGAACAAAGCACCACAGCGTCCTTCGCCCCCCCAGTTCCTCGAACGTTAAGCTCGCTCTTCGCAGAGGAGCTAAGGGATCGTCCCTAAGTGTTGATAGCGGTGCTTGTACAGCTTCAGCACCCAAGGGCATTCCCAAAGTTCTTAGCCGCGAAGCTAGAGCTAAAGTACTATCTATTGCTAACCACCTTCACAGCAAGGAAGCAGACAAAGCACCACAGTATGCTCCGCTCCCCAGTTCATCAAGCACTAAGCTTGCTCTTCGCAGCGGAGCTAAGAGATCGTCCCTAAGTGTTGATAGCGGTGCTTATGTAGCTTCAGCACCCAAGGGCATTCCCAAAGTTCTTAGCCGCGAAGCTAGAGCTAAAACACTATCTAGTGCTAATCACCTTTGCAGTGATGAAAAGAACAAGGCATCGTTCTATGCGCAATCCAATAGAGCCTCTGCGCTAAATTGCTTAAGCCCGGCTGGGTCTGACTTGTGAGAATTCTTGACAAGCAAATGGAAGTCAGAATATTTTCTGAATTCTCCCTCATGTTGTCAACAAGTGGGATGTCAGTTGGTGACAGTCCACTCAGTCCATTGCCGGCTAGGATCAATCCCCGCCACTCCTCCAGACCGACGATCTGTTTTTGATCGACTATCAGTGCAAGCTCTGGTAAAGCATCGCAAAAGGGGTGTATCGCGAGATCTACCAGACCTGTCCTCTGCATCCGTTAGTATGATCGGAAGGGGGAGGGAGTCGCGTAGGGGCAGATGAGCGCCGCATCCTGCTAACTCTCCTCCCTACAGTTCCCCAGATCCGGATTATAGTCCATGCCTTGGCGAAGTCTTGGTACACGAAGAAGGCGTCTTCCGAAATACCAAATCTAAGGTGGCAATACTCTACAGTTATGAGCAACCATCCTCCTCATCTGCAGTAGCCTCACCAGAATCAATGAAAGGATTATTCCAATGGTCTGATAAGGAAAACGAAGACAGTGGGCATGCCTCTTCAGCCATAGTCAGCTCGGTACGAACAGATAGAGTATCAGTGAATATGGCTGATAACGGTAATGATGACCTCCGTCGATGGTTGGAAGCTCAAGAGCAAACTTCCAAGGCCCAGCAAGAAGCCTTGGATAATATTCAACAGATGCTCGCTCAAGTCCTCACTAACCAGAATAACAATGATACCGGGAGTAACCATAATGAGGAAGAACATCATAGCGATGAACAACCCAAGACTGAGAAGTCGAAGGAAAATTCTTCTATGAACGTTGAAGTTCTTAAAGGCATCCAAGCTCAGATCGCATCCCTAGCTCAGAGAGATGAACTAAAGAAAGTAGGGGCAGTCCGTCCTTACCCTTTGGAATGGGATCAGTACCATACCCACCAAAGTTCAAGCCACCAACGTTACATACGTATGATTGTAAGAGCACTCCAAATCAGCACATCTACTACTTCCGGTCTCAGACCGTAATGTTATAGACAATGATGCTATCATGGCCAGACTGTTCATTGGCACCCTGAAGGGGGTAGCATTCGACTTGTTCTGAAGCCTCCCTCCGGGCTCTATCAATTCTTGGATCGACCTGGAAACTCGATTTCTTTCTCGTTTCTACGAGGATGATACCGAGGTGACCATGGACAAACTCCTCTCTACCGTACAGAAGAAGGGAGAATCTATCCGCGACTACATTAAACAGTTCAGAAACTTATCTTTGATGTGCCCAGCAGGAATGCCATTACCCATGCTCTTGCAGACATGCAGACATAACTTCCTCGACTAAGTAGAGATTCGTATGGGGGCCGTCAAAGCCCATACCTGGAAGGAACTAGTCAAACAAGCTGAGATGGCTGAAAAGTCGGCTAAGAAGTTCGAACCATCTACCCCTAAAGGCAAATGGGGTATGAATAATAAGGGGCGCGATGACATGGCGCAGTCTTCCCAAGCTAAAGGCAAAGGACTATGTCCGTTAAATTGTCAGGGGATGTTCATTCGAAGGCCAAGAAGAGCGCCTTCAATAATCAAGAGTCTAAATTTCCTCCAAAACAGTACTCCTTTAAAGATGAGCAAGTGGTCGTAATATTCCATTTACTCCACAAAGGGAATAAACTGAAGCTGCTAGACATTCGACGCCCTAATGAAATGAGACGCACGAACGATCCCAACTATTGTCTCTTTCATAGGATGGTTCATCATCCTACTGATAAGTTCTTTGTCCTCAAGGACAAAATTCAAGCTTTAGTCGATGCCAAAGTTCTGACTCTGAAATCAGAGCAAAAGAAAGTCACTGCAAACATGGTGATTCTCGAGTTCGGCAAAAACCCAAAGGTCACGGTTCCTGGCGGGACCTTTCCAATCCCTGTACCACTGCTGGAAGTAAAGCATCTTTTAGCTAAAACTCAAGAGAATAAGGGTCTTATTCCCTTGACATTGGAGATAGGGGAAATCATGTGGATACACCCAGACCTTGTCCAAGACGAACAATGGGATTCGAAGAAATCCAAGTCGAAGGGCAAAACTTGCAATGTTGTCTCTATCCTGCCGGATGATGGCAATCTCACATCAGCTTCTCTCAGCGATTCTGAAGGGAAAAAGTACGCTTGCACGACGCAGACTGATGAACCTCAGCCGACAGGTACTCGATCCAGAAAATCATACTTAAAATAGTATGAGAAAGCTATTGAGGAGACACAACAGCAGACGACGTCAGTACAAATATCCACACCGGCTCCGCTCCCGACAATGGAAAAAGAGAAGCAGAAAGAAATCCGATTCAGCCATGTCCTGAAGAAGCCTTCAGGCCCAGGGCTGAACATGCCCTTTCATTTTGACATATTGGCCCAGCTGGCTAATATCCCAGCTCGTATCACCATACACGAGCTCCTTTATCTCTTCAAAGAGACAAGAGAAGCACTTAGGGATGCACTGGCTAACTCAGAATCATTCCTGACATATATGCCAGAAATCCCTAAAGATGACACTCAGTCTTCTTGCCCTGAATGCCATCATGTGCAATCAAAGGTACCTGCTATTACCTTCACAGCAGAGGATACGCTTCTCAAGGATAATAAGCATGATCGACCTTTGTACTACACCGAATACATCAGTTTGACATGCATTGAAAGGGTACAGGTTGATCTGGAGTCTGCACTCAGTATCATCCCCAAAAGACTCCTCTACTTCCTTGGCATACCACTGTATCGGTTGTCTGCAACACTACAATAATATACGTTTTAATGCAGGGAGTAGTCATCCACTTGGAAAGATTCGACTCTGTTGCTGAATAGGGAGCCTGAAGCCAGAGGTGACGTGCTATGTCATTGACGCTGACACGTCATACAACTTGTTATTAGGGAGACCTTGGATCCACGCTAATTGGATTGTCCTCTCCACTCTGCACCAGTGCTTCAAATATGTTGAAGATGATGCAACGGTATGAACTGTCTTCGCTGAGAAGCAACCATTCAAAGGGGTGAAAAATTACTTTACTGACGCTCTCTTGTATCAAGAGATCGGTGAAACATCAAAAGAATCATTGCCTAACGCCGATGATAGTGGCAATGAGGCGGATTCAGAGTCTGAAGCAGACATGCTAGCCATTTTGGTCGATGAACTAATTGTAGCATGTCTTAATAATCCCAATGTAACACTCCTTCTAAAGATGAGGGCGAATGGGTAATTAATGACAATATTTCCTTTGATTATCCTGTGAGTATTGAATTGTTTGAATCCGTTATGGGTAGCTCTCTATACATGCCTTTACATAAGCCAAGTGCATCAAGTACACCCGTGAAATTCATAGAAGGATCCGTTTTAGTGGTTCCTCCATACAAAGAGGGTCAATTACCGATAATATTCGGTAAAGCCTAACTGCAAAGGTCTACAGCCACGGATTTAAGTTCAGACTCAAACACCCCACAATTTTTCCATTATGCGTGACCAGCGCACCATATGATGAGGAAAATGGGATACAACCTGCAGCATGGGAAGGGCCTAAATTTTGAAAAAGGAAGACGTGATTTTCTGCGCAACTTTGTGCCAAGAAGGAAACCGACAAATTATTATGATGACACACGCAGGGGTTGGGATACGTTACACCTACACCACCAATGACGGTTCATTCCAAAGACGATAAACCGATCCCATCACACTCTGCCTCTTCCTCCGAATGGGACTCAGATGTCATTGTGGGAATGATGTTCGAGAATCCACCATTAATATGACTTCAAGCAGCCGATTGGAGCTAGCGGAAGCTAGTAATGAGGAACCATGGGCTCAGCAATTTGATTTCCAGTGGGAAAAGCGATTCGAACAACGCGAACCACCTACTGAAGACAAGGTGATTCAGGTTAACTTGGGTAATCAAGATAACCTTAAACCCATCTTTATAAGTGAAAACTTATCACTTACGGAGAAAGAAGAATTGATGGTACTTGTAAAGGAGTATATAGATGTCTTTGCATGGAACTACGAAGACATGCCCGGACTTGATCCACAAGTAGCCATGCATCGTCTGAACATCAAGCCTGACGCCAGGCCAGTCAAGCAGCAACAACAACATTATGGAGGCTATTTAAGCCGAAGTTCATAAGCTCATTGCATGCGGCTTCATACGGGAGGAACAACATCCAGATTGGGCTGCTAACATCGTCCCCGTTTTCAAGAAAAATGAAAAATTCGGATCTGTATTGACTACCGTGATCTCAACACGATTTGTCATAAAGACGAATTCTCGTTGGCCATTACCGATGTCATGATTGACAATACCTGCGAATTCGAAAGAATGTCTTTCATGGACGGCTTATCAAGGCACAATCAAATTAAGATGTATCTAGAGGATGAAGCATACTTCATTCCGGACACCGTTGGGGATATACTGCTATACCGTGATGCCCTTCGGGTTAAAGAACGCGGGAGCGACCTATCAGCGGGTAATGAGTATGATTTTCTGTGATCATCTCTGAAAAATGGTAGAATGTTATGTTGACGATATTGCTGTCAAAAGCCCCGATAAGAATGACCATCTTCATGACTTGAGAATGGTGTTCGACATAATGCGAACTCATCAACTGAAGATGAATCCGACAAAATCCTTCTTGGGGGTTTCGAGTGACAAGTTCCTTGGATTTATTGTTACATCAAAAGGAATTCATCTTGACCTGGACAAAGTCAAAGCCATTCAGAGCATGCACCCACCTAAGAATCTCAAAGAACTTAGAGGCCTACAAGGTAGACTGGCTTATATTAGAAGATTCATCGCAAATCTCTCAGGCCACTGTCAACCGTTCACCTGACTCATGAAAAAGGGTGTTTCTTTTGTATGGGATCAAGCCTATCAAGAAGCTTACGAAGATATCAAAAGATATCTCACAAAACCACCAGTCTTAGTAGCTCCCACATCAGGAAAACCGTTCCTACTTTATGTGAAAGCTATGGACCATTCTCTTGGTGCTCTGCTTGATCAAAAAGACGATAATTATCGCGAACAAGCTATTTATTATCTGAGCAGGACTATGATAGGAGCGGAATCTCGCTATAATCCTATTGAGAAAGAATGCTTAGCTCTTGTCTTTGCTATTTAGAAGACACGACATTATTTGGTCGGCCAAACCATACATGTCATTTCAAGAGTGAATCCTTTGCGCCTCCTCATGACGAAACCAGGATCACTGAATTCTAGATTAGCTAAATGGGCCCTCCTTTTGTCTCAGTACGACATGCTCTTTGTCCCTCAGAAGGCTGTTAAAGGCCAGGCACTTGTAGAGTTCTTGGCTGCTCATCCGGTCCTAGAAAGCTTAAAACTTCATGAAGACATTTCAGATAAAGTCTTCGAATCTAATATAACTTCAGAAGATGAAGTTTGGCAGATGTTCTTCGATGGAGCATCGCGAATAGGCCCTAAAGGCAAGATCATCGCCGGTGTGGGGTTTTGTTTATCTCTCCACAAAATCATGTCCTTCCTAGAGCATTTTCTCTGACGGAATCATGCTCCAACAATGTGGCAGAATACAATGCTCTACTTATTGGCCTTCAGCTCGCTCACGAAATGGGGGTACGCTACTTTGAAGCTTATAGTGATTCAAAACTGATTGTCAATCAGGTTAAAGGCGAGTACGAGGTCCGTCATGAAGACTTGGTACCTTATCATCACGCGGTCATCAAAATGGCCAATTTATTTGATGGCCGAGAGATTGGCAGTTTCCCCTCATCGACTATGCCTTGCATGGTTTGCTGCCGGACGACCCTAAAGAAGCGGCATCTGTCAGACGAAGGTCTCCCCGTTTTTACTTTGATTCAATAGTAAAGACACTGTACCGTCGCTCATATGATGGTATCCTCCTCCGTTGCCTTTCTAATTTAGAGGCGCAGGAAGTCCTCAAAGAAGTGTACGATGATATATGCGGAGCTCATCAGTCAGGTCCAAAACTCAAGGACCGATTGCACAGGCTTGGATATTATTTGCCAACCATGATAGCCGATGCCATCCAATATGCACGGAGATGTAAGGCCTGCCAAATCCATGCAGACTTCATACATCAGCCTCCAGAGTTGCTTCATCCAACTGATACTTCATGGCCATTTGAAGCATGGGGAATCGATGTCATATGACCAATCAGCCCCTCTTCAACAAATGGTCACCGGTTTATCTTGACAATAACTGATTACTTTTCAAAGTGGGCAGAAGCTATACCACTGCTGGAAGTTAAAACTTCTAACGTGGTTAATTTCATCAAACACCATGTCATCCATCGATTTGGTGTCCTTAGACGGATCATTCATGATAACGGTCCCTAATTTACAAGCCAGGTATTCTATCGGTAATGTGATAAGTACCGGATTCAGAATGTGGCATCAACTGCTTATAACCCTGCCGCTAATGGCTTGGCGGAAGCATTCAACAAATAATCATTAAGCTACTCAAAAAGTTTGTTTCCTCAAATAAGCGAGACTGGAATGAGAAGCTTAGTGAATGTCTTTAGGCCTACCGAACCATAATTCGGACCCCGACAGGTAATACACCTTTTTCCCTGGTATACGGGTGCGAAGCAGTCATACCGTTAGAAATATAGATGCCGTCATTACGAGTCGCTTTGATGACTAAGATGACAAAGGAGGACAATGATCGATTGCGACTCTATGAGCTCGAAGCCCTAGATGAGAAGCGGTTACAAGCTCAATAACACATTGAGTTGTATCAAGCCCGGATCTCAAAAGCCTTCAATAAGAAGGTTAAGTAAAGACTCTTCTAGAAAGGAGATTTGATTTTAGCCGTCAGACGACCGATGATCATGACGCACAAAACCAAAGGCAAATTTCAGCCCAAATGGGAAGGACCGTTTGTAATAGAAACAGTCTATTCAAACGGGGCATATCGCCTTATGACTTCAGATGGTGATTTACTCATGATGCCGATCAACGACATGTTCTTAAAGAAGTATTATCCTTGATAGGATCCTTCTCATGATCAAGTTAACATTACACCTCTGATCAAGACCTTCAGAACTAAGATATGCAGAAGGAGCGCTCCTCTCTTACTCTAAATAAGATCTTACAACTATAAACTAGTATCGAGCTGATCGTACGCTAGTTATCTCGAAGAAGAATCAAGGTTACAGTAACCAAATAATCCAACACCTCTAACGGTTAAGGATAGAGGAAAATGTTGGCATTTAAGACCAACATAAGTCCTTGACAACTCATCATGCTGAGGGAAATAGCATGGCTAGCCCAACTCAAACGGTAGTTGGTAAAGGTATATCAAATCCATTGACAATTGAGGATTTGCTAAAAATCCTAAGGGTCCTGTTCCCATTTGATTCCCTCTCCAAAATCACTTAACAATTCCCATACATGGAATGGTAAGGCCACATATAAAGGTATTCATATCTCTTGAAAAAATGATGAGTCTAACCTATCATGTTAACACTAAACCTCTGATAGTAAGACTATAATCTAATCCCCAATGGATAAAATGAATATCCCCAGTGAATAAACCCCGCTTGTCATTCTCTTCAATAGAACGACAGGTCCACTTAAATTACTGTTATGTTCAAGCACCTCTAACAGTAAATGAATCCTTGTCAAGTTAATATCACACCTCTCGCAAGTTGCTTTACAAGTCCCCACAAAGTTCTCTGATATATGATCTTTTATGGGACTCATTTCCTAACTCCCCAGCGAGTTTTGATAATCAGTCCTCAATAGACTTTTTTGGTTGTCACGTTAACAATATACCTCTAATAATTTCTTCCAAATAACATCCGAAGGAGATATCAAAATCCTCATGGAGTTGATAATCAAGTCTTATTTCTCCCAGTGGAGACTATTTCTTTGTCATCATGTCCAGTTCGTCACCTCTGAATGACAAAATTTTGAGCTTGTTAGCTTCTCAATCGGTTATGTTCATGTTACCTCTGAACCGACAGATAGCCAAGTCTCATTTTTCAGTCCGGTAGGGACTATTTCTTTGTCATCATGTCTAGTTCATCACCTCTGAATGACAAAATTTTGAGCTTGGTGGCTTCTCAATCGGTTATGTCCTTGTTACCTCTGAACCGACAGACAACCAAGTCTCATCTTTCAGTCCAGTAGGGACTATTTCTTTGTCATCATGTCCAGTTCATCACCTCTGAATGACAAAATTTTGAGCTTGGTGGCTTCTCAATTGATTATGTTCTTGTTACCTCTAAACCGACAGATAGACAAGTCTCATCTTTCAGTCCAGTAGGGACTATTTCTTTGTCATCATGTCCAGTTCATCACCTCTGAATGACAAAATTTTGAGCTTGGTGGCTTCTCAAACGGTTATGTTCTTGTTACCTCTGTGCCGATAGATAGCCAAGTCTTATTTTTCATTCCAGTAGGGACTATTTCTTTGTCATCATGTCCAGTTCATCACCTCTAAATGACAAAATTTTGAGCTTAGTGGCTTCTCAATTGGTTATGTCCTTGTTACCACTGAACCGACAGATAACCAAGTCTCATCTTTTAGTCCAGTAGGGACTATTTCTTTGTCATCATGTCCAGTTCATCATCACTGAATGACAAAATTTTGAGCTTGGTGGCTTCTCAATCGGTTATATCCTTGTTACCTCTGAACCGACAGATAGCCGAGTCTCATCTTTCAGTCCAGTAGGGACTATTTCTTTAATGTTTAATTAACCCTATCAGTTTATCACTACTGATTAGATTAGTTATACCGTTATTCCATTTCCTTTTGAGGATTGCAATACAACTTAAAAGTAAGAACTGAAAATTTAGAAGATAAAACAAGTTGGAAACGCAACAGGGGAGCCAAATAAAATTATTTTTTATTTGATTCCAAAAGAGGAATACATGGATACACGGATTGCAGGCTACGAGGGTGCTTCGTAGGACTTGATCCGTTTTTCAAGAGTGGCCAGCCTATTCTTCCTCTCCTCAGCAGCCCTGATAAGTGCCTGCGACCTCAACTCGGCCTCATTAAAACTCGCTGTCTGGGATAGGCGAGCCTCAATTTCAACCAAGGTTGCCCTCTGTGCTAGTTTTTGTTGCAGGACTTCGTCATTCTGAGCCCTAAGCTGTTCTAGCCGAGCAATCTCCTCAAGACGCACCGGTTCAGCCTTACACAGAAGAAGATTGGCTTTCTTGATCATTTCCTTGGCCTTTTCAATCTTACCCTCAGCGTCGAGAAGAGCACTGTTAGAAGCATCTATGGCATCTCTGAGCTCTACTTTCCTTGTCTCCAAGGATTTCAAGTCAGAAGAAATTGTCTTAGCTGCTTCCTGAGCGGCAAGATGTGCTTCATGCATTTCAGCCGCGAGGTGTACAAGCTGGTCATTAACTAAAGACTCCAGATCTGAATGGCTGAATGGCGCTATTCGTCCACATCCCTCTTAAGCCTGTCCACCAGAAGCTCCAATGTGGCAGCCTGGTCATCCCCTCCAAAGTTTCGAATGTTGTCAATACTTCGAGAGAGGACCACCTTCAAAGAAGAAAATGAGGTAGTCAAGCCCTTCAAGACCAAAGCAATGGATCGCTTCAAGCCCTTATAAAAGCTGTCAACTACCTCAGCCACAAATTCATTCTCGGCTTCAACTACTCCTAGGAACGAGTGATCCCTGAAGGCAAAGCTTCCACCGGTTTCACTAACATAACCGTAGAGGGAATGGCAGGAGCACTGACTGGAGAAATAGTGGGATCGTCAGTGATCTCAGAGGAGTCCTCATTGAGACCAGTATACTAGCCACAACGACGTAGGATTGGTAACTACTTCTGGGAGAGCCCAACAACCAGTGTTGGAGAAGTAGGACTGGAAATCACCTTCAGCTTCGCAATTGACAGGATAGGCAGCGCTGGCGAAACCACTGGCAGTTCACTCACTGACATAGTTGGAAGTGAGATTGGCTCCGTAACCACTAGCCCCTCGGTCTCTTTAAGGCCACTTGCCGGTCCAGGTTGATAGGAGGGCAGGCCGTGATACAACATATCCAACTCAGCAGCATCCGCCGCGGTCGAAGTACTTGCTTCACCCCTGATTCCCTCAGGAAGATTGGCTGGCTCCCTTGAAGTCAATGCACCCAAAGGTGAAACACCTGTAGCAAAACTCTGTTTAAGTAAGGTATAATGAATATCAAGAGAGAATTATTCAAAAAAGGTCAAAACATTACCAAAAGATAATATCGCCTCAATCGTCTTGGCCGCAGTTTCACTCCGAACTTCCTCGACGGTGGCATCAGTCGCCTCAGGCTCCATAAGAAAATCTTTGGCAGAGTCAATACTGACGGCCGGCCCACCTTCACTCGCCGAACCCTCTGTGGTCCATCCTAAAGAGCTAGAGGCCACGGGACTTCCTTTTGAGGTCCCAACACCCGAAGGATCGACGTCAGCCGCATCACCTCCAGAGTCTTCTGAGGCGACGAAGTAGCTAGGCTCGTCACCTTCTTTATAAGTGAACAGGGGATCATAGTAATCTTCCTATTCTCCTACAGCCTTGGCTCTTGGGTCTCTTGCCGTCTCAGTTCCTGAATCATAGAATAAAACAATGAGCTGTGCGAAATATAGAAGTATATGTTGCAAGAATAGGGCGGGTCTTACTCAGGTCAGGAACAGCTTTATCAACGGTCTGCCTCAGAGCCGACAGCTTAATGATTAATGGAGCAGGAGGAGGAGGAGCCGCGATTGACTCACCCTCTGCAACAATGGTGGGAGTGTAGCGAGGGGGCCTCTTCACTACCCTCTTCTTACGAGATCCACTTTCCCGCTTTCGCTTGAAGTGGACGTCGGGATCTTCTTCCTCCACTTCTTCTATATCAACATGTTCCATGGGGGCCATGCGTACCCCACTAGGAGCATCAGGTGGAACCTCAGCACCTGTGTCTCCCTCAAAATGGGTACTCTCTGCATCCGAAGCCTTACTATCAGCAGTGGCGACGAATTTCGCGAGGCCTGGCACGCGGACCCTCCTGCCCTACCTCTCTCAGTAACTTTCCGCTTCAGCCGCCGAGAGATTAACTTCACGCCAAAAGAGTTAATAGAAAACTCGGTTGGTGTGGAGTTTGAAGTTCTATACCACTGATAGAACCCCAAAGTTGTCTGAAGATTCAGAGTCCTCAGCGGCATGCATAGTCACGCCTCAGTACAGCCAGCAATGTAGAATCGCCAGGCACGAGCACTATCAATGAGGCTCCCCATAAAGGCCAGATTGGTGTTCGAGTTACCTACGTACAGTTGGTCATACCCGAACTGACGAGCAAACCGACTCGGGACATAGGGTTCCAAGTAGCAGGTATCTCCACTCCTGTACACCAGATAGGATGGCCGGATGCTAACCAGCCACTCAAAAACTCCCCGGCTTAGCGACGTCTGCCCATCTCCTACATCCTTAAATTCTTCACCATAGCCTGCACCGCGGATGTAAGGAAAGCAGCGAAAAAGACTGTAAACGTCATACCGGCTCAGTAGCTTGCGAACCGCGGCCACATAAGTCATTAGCCATGAACACCCTCGAATCGACAGAGAAGCGCCATCCGGACGCCTTCTGGAGGCTCCTCATCGACTTGGATAATGGAAGGGCAGTGAAGGGCGAACTGAAATCACCTAGTGGGGGGGAGGTGAATAGGTGATAATGCTAATCGATGCACAAATTTAAAAGTTATGATGCAACGATCACCCGAAACAAGACTAGAAGCCGAATCCCCTGAAGTGCTCTGAACTCCTTCCTCATGATTCCTCTAGATAAGAGTTTGAGGTGCGCAATGCAATCTTTTGTGTGAGTATTGATCGACAATATAGCAATGATTATGAAGCAAGTAAATATAGCAATGAATATAAAGCAAGTAAATGAAGCAAGTAAACCAATCGCAAACACAGAGATTTGTTCCGAGGTTCGAGCACCCAGCTCTACGTCCCCGCCTTCACCCAGAAGGATTTTCCAACCACTATAACTTTCACAAAGAGTTACAACCACACCGGAGTATCCAACTCCTCAATCACACTCCTCTAGTCCAGAGGTAGTGGAGCCACAAGTATAAGAATATCTTGGTGATCAAAAGACCACAAACCCTCTTTTGAAAAACCTTTTTCCCTTACAAAAACCCTAGAGAATAATGTGTAGGATTGAAGCTCAAGTTTTATAAGTGAAAAAGAAAATAAAATTAAAGAGAGTTTGAACCAAAAACTTCAATAAAGAGAGAGAATTTTGAGTCCAAAAACAGAGAACAAAAACTTCTTTTGAAAACCTTAAATTTGAATTCTTTTGCAAAATGATTGTTGTAATCACCTCAACCCTAATCATCCCTATTTATAGGATAGAGTTAGGGATTAAAGAGTAAACTGATATAATGAAAGACTAGGAAATATTTGACCCAAAACCAGCCCCAAATTCGTTTAGAGATAAAACTCACGTTTTAAAACGTGTTTAATCAACTAGCCGTTAGGGCTGAAAACAAGCACTCGGTCGACGGGCCGGTTGACCGGGTTTTCAGAAATTTTAGCCGTTGCCCGCCCATGATCGACCGAAATAAACAGAGACTAGGAAACTTTCAGTCGGTCGAAGGTCGGTCGACCGAAATGGGGTCCGGTCGACCTCCCGGTCGACCTCCCGGTCGACCGGGAGACGTGCACACATGCACGCACCCAAACGGTCAGAAGCCCGGTCGACCGTTCTGACCTGAAACAGAGCCGGTCGACCGCCCGGTCGACCGCAGCAGGCCAAAAACAGATTTTTTTGAAAATACTTTTGAATATCTTGAAACTTTTCAAAATAGTTTTGATCAAGACTTGGAATTCTATAAAAAATAGAGTTTGTAAGTAATAAAATATGTTTAAAACTATTTTGTATATAGGAGAAATTTCTTTTAGAAAAATCATGTGCACAAAATCTTGTGTGTGGGGAATTTTGAGCTTCAAACCTATTCACTATTCTTTAACAAACTAAAAATATAAAAACTAAGAAATGAAGTCTCTGAGCCATGCTACACAAAGCTAGAGCCTTCTCTTCTATGAAAACTTCCTCTTGCGCCATTTGCCTTTATAGCATCATAAACCTTGCAATAGCTAAGAAAGGCCATCATGAATGGTACTAACCTGAAACTCATACTAAACAACTTATTAGTACCAAATAGCTTCTATGTGTTTTGTTATCATCAAAACTTAAACAAATGGAGAGTGTAACCTTTTGGGCCAACAATCTCTCTCTTTTTGATGATGACAAAACATATAGGCTATTACACAAGATATAAAAAGAGAGGTAAAAACTCCCCCTCAAATAATGCTATATTAAACAAGTATAAAACTACACAAACAAGTCATGAAATAACAAAGCATGACAAAATCAAAACATAAATAAAACATAACATAAATTAAAAATTAAAACTATAAACTACACATATTTCTCCCCCTTTTTGTCATACATCAAAAAGGGATATTATAGCAAGAAAACTTTCTTATTCAACAACACAAACATTAAGTTCACCACATATAAAGGAAAATTTATTATAATCAAGTGGTTTAGTGAAAATATCGGCAAGTTGCAAATCAGAAGAAACATAATCAATCTCAATATCACCTTTCTCAAAATGATCTCTAAGAAAGTGATATCTAATCTCAATGTGCTTGGTCTTACTATGTTGATTTGCATTCTTGGTCATATGAAGAGTACTAGTATTATCACAATATTTTTATATGATCATAATGCAAATCATAATCAAGGAGAGTTGTTTCATCCAAAGGACTTGTGCACAACAAGCCCCCGCCGCAACATACTCCGCCTCGGCGGTTGAGAGGGCTACCGAATTTTGTTTCTTAGAAGACCATGAAACAAGACAATTACCAAGAAATTGACATGTTCCACTAGTATTCTTCCTATCCACTCTACAACCTGCATAGTCGGCATCCAAAAAACTCATCATTGAAAAATCTCTGATTTTCGGATACCATAGACCCATTCTAATAGTGCCCTTAATATAACGAATGATGCGTTTTACCGCAATTAAATGAGATTCTTTGGGACACGATTGGAATCTTGCACAAAGACACACACTAAACATGATATCCGGCCTACTAACCGTTCAATACAACAAACTACCAATCATTCTTCTATATAATTTAATATCAACACACTTACCTTGGTCATCCTTATCAAGCTTGGTGGTAGTTGCCATGGGAGTGTTGCAAATTTTTGAACCTTCAAGTCCAAATTTCTTGATGAGTTCCTTGGAGTACTTGGCTTGACATATGAAAATCCCATCACGCATTTGCTTGATTTGGAGTCCAAGAAAGTAATTCAATTCACCCATTAATGACATCTCAAATTCACGTTGCATACACTGTTCAAACTCCTTGCAAAGAAACTCATTAGTAGAACCAAAGATTATATCATCAATATATATTTGCACTATAAGAATGTCACTATCAACATGTTTAATAAATAATGTGGTGTCTACTTTGCCTTTAACAAAATCATTTGAAAGAAGAAAACTAGAAAGCCTTTCATACCAAGCTCTTTGAGCTTGTTTTAAACCATACAAAACTTTATCAAGTTTGAAAACAAAATTTGGATGAACATGATCTACAAAACTGGGAGGTTATTCAACACAAACTTCCTCATTAATAAAACCATTTAAAAATGCACTTTTTACATCCATTTGAAAAAGTTTAAAATTTTTAAAAGATACATAGGCTAGTGTGATCCGTATGGCTTCAAGCCGTGCTACGGGTGCAAAGGTCTCCTCAAAGTCAATTCCTTCAACTTGAGTATAACCTTGGGCCACTAACCTAGCCTTATTCCTAATAATATTTCCTGACTCATCCATCTTGTTCCTAAAAATCCACTTAGTACAAATTATTGGTCTATCGTGGGGTCTAGGAACAACGTGCCAAACTTGGTTGCGCTCAAATTGATTGAGCTCTTCTTGCATAGTGATTGAGGCAAAACCTGCACGTAAAAATAAACAATTTTAAATTTAGAATGAAGATGTGCAAGTGCTTAATTCTTACCGCTATAGCAAGTGGCTATGCGGGTCGTGATCCACAGGGGGGTTTTGCGATAAAAGCGTTTACGTTTCTTTATTGAAATCCTTATGAAAACAAAACGAAGATTCTTCTTTGGTTAAAGTTAAGAAAATGAAAAAGAGTTAATAGTTAAAGTTAAGAAGAAAGGGTAGAATGGAAAGTGGAGAAAAATCAGAAAACGATGAAAGCGATTATGTACAAATGAGTTGGGAAAAAAAGATTTAGAAGAGGTAGTGTTGGTGATTTAATTTACAGAAATAAAAGGAAAGAAATAAAAGTAAATACTTACCTTCTTTTCAGTAAAAGCTTACCTTGAGTCTTTGCGACGATGTTACCTTGAATTGGAGGCAATCAGCGCATAGCCCATAAGAGTCAATTTTTGGTCTCTTCCACATTACATCATCAAGATACTCAAGCATGAAATGATACAGAGAGACTCACAATTCCATCGTCATGAGCTATCGGTGGCACTCGCAAAAGCAAGGCTCTTTCGATGCTTTAGACTCACTTGGAAGACAGTTGTACCGAAAAGAAAAGTGAAGTAGAAAAGAAGAAGAAGAAGAAAACTAAAAAGAAGTACATATGAAGAAAGAACATCGATTCGATTTCATAACGATCAAAGAAAAGAAATAAACCTTACACCATTGTCACTTTTAGCTCAAGCTTCATTCTTGTTCTTCGATGAAAGTCGATGTCCTCTGAATTATATAAATAAAAACTAAAATTACAAGAACAAGAAAAATAAAAACCTAAACTAAGAAATGAAAAACTAGTCTAAATCCTAACTCTACATGGTCGTCCATTTTCAGCGCAAAGAATGGCCTTTTATAGGCAGAAAACCCAGTAAGCAGGATCCTGGGGAGGTCGGGGGAGCAAACGCTCTCCCTAACTCCCCAACAATGCCGCGGAAACACGGCTTTTGCTGCGTTTCCGCGGCCAGGGTGTGGCCAGGTGGCCACACCCTGTTGGTGGGTCGCGCTGGTTTGGCCTTCTGACTTTATCTGGAGTTGGTTTTTCAGTTTGAGTACCGGATTCTAACGAAATGGCCTTGGATTCTTGGTTTTAACCGATCGATTCTGAGAGGATTCTTCTCAACCAGTTTTCCACCCTTGATTTTGCCCTAATTTACTTAGTGCGAATTAATTCTGATTTAATTCAGAATTTTGGTGGGCTTTGGGCTCATTTCTCTTCATCTCCTTAAAGATTGGGCCTGCAAATAAATCAAACAATTAATTAGGACAATGCAGGCTTTTATTCTATAATAAGTATGGACATATGATATTAAATATGCAACATTAGCGACCAATCACACCCCATACCTATCTTTTGCTCGTCCTCGAGTAAAACAACTAAACTATACTAAGGATTATTAGACCACTTTCGCAGGTCACGCGATTGCACTGAGCATGTGCAACAAGCCGTTAAACCTCTAGGTTTCCCCTAGAGGACGAGTTTTGTCTCGTGAGGGTTTTCAGCGGATTGCACCCACAAAATCCATAAAGAAAGGAAAATAAAGAGTTAGTATTTTCGAAAAGCATTTTGAAAGAGAAAAATATTTGAAATATGATTGTAAGATCTAAGCAATCTATAAGTTATAGGAAGACTGAATTTTTCATTCCTAAACTTAGTCTCTATTTAAAAATTTGTTATCAATCAAAGTAAGGAGTCAAATTGTACTTTTCATCTAGTCTATTACTTTACCCTAAGTCATATGCACCTTGTGATCGTGAAAATTTTGACTAAGGGTTCATTAACTCTAACTCTTATGCCTTATTTATTTATATATATACTTTTTTTTTGTGGTATTATTCCTTAGTTCTATTAGGCTTTCTAATCTGCCCATGTAACGAGCCTTTAATCGATGACTCCCAAAACAAATGGTCTTAGGGCACCGGGTGAGAAAACACCCCAAGGACTTAAGGACTCGAGCAAACAAGGCCACAAAACTATGGGTTTTATTATATGGACCCCTTTTAGGCGTGAATACTTATGCTTTATTAGGCACAAATACCCAGCTTAATCAGAGGGTTATATATTTTTTTCTTTCAAACTTATCTAATCATCTTTCGCATAAATACTAAGGCTTGCTTAGGCCAAAGCACCTAGCTAATCAATAATTAGATTTGTTTATTTTTTATATATATATATTTTTATAAGGCATAAGAATCTTTATTTTTGAACCCTAAGTGTGTAAGTGTATGAGGTGTGCATACTTCATTAAGGTAAAGATCAAGACTAAATTACTTTGACAAATTATCTTCCTAACCCTTAACATCAAACAAATAATCTTATTTTGACTAAGTATAAGAAATCCTAATTTGGATTTTCCTATTCCTTAAAATTAACTTAATTTCTTACAAAAAATATGTCAAAATATTGTTTCCATTTTCAAAAAGTTTTTAAAAGTAAAGAAAAATGTTAACAAAAAGAAAAGTTATGTTAGACCCTCCCCCACACCTATCTCATGCATTGTCCTCAATGTATGAATTAATGCATAGATGCATGAAAAAGAAGAAAGGGAAGGAAAAGGTTACCTTAAGGTGGTGGTTCCGGTGGTGGTCTGATTGGTCCACGAAACGTGGCCCAATCAAATTTTCTTGGGTCTCGGAGGAACCCACTAGAAATATCTTTAAGATAACCCATTAAAAAGATAAATCCATGAAGAATTTTTATTAAAAATTTAACCCCATCTAATTTTCAAATTCCATAATTAATTTCGGAGTCAAATTTGTCAACCACCTCGTCCTAGAATGGAGTATGAAATGATAGAACGGTTGACTTGAACTCAGGAAGGACAGGAACTAATACCGACTCAGGAAGGTGACTTAGGTCAAGTAAAGATTCAGGAGTCGAAATTGGTTCAAGAAGCGGGTCCAAGTCAAGAAGTTGAAACTCAAGTCCACATGTATTTTCTAACAATGGGATGTGACCTAATATGGGTGATTCCAGTTCAGGAATGATAGGTGGAGGAATCAAAACTGACTCTAAAATATTACTCAAGTTTGGTAACAAAACAGGAGTCAATATTGATTCATAAAGTTGAACTGGATCACAGATTTGAGAATCTAGGTCACATATCTCATTGAGTTCAATATCAAAAAATTGAGAACTTGCCAATTTGTCAATAGGATTTTCAAAATTGTATAATTGGTCAAGTTCAATATGATCCTCAAAGATGGGGGATTCAATTTCATGATGAATAGGCATAGGATCCAACGTTCACTCGGGGAAAAGATCGAAATCAGGTGAAGATACCGGAGTCATAATCGAATCAGGAAGTAGAATTGAATCACTCAGTTGGGGTTCAGGATCATATTCATTTTCAAGTTCTATTTCAGGAAAAGGATAACTTGCTAAACTGTCAATATCTTTTTCAAAATTTGGAGTTTGGGCAAGTTCAAATGGTTGTTCTGAAATAGAATCTTGATTTCCAAAACTACAGGACTCTTCGGCTCAACAGAATGGTTAGTGACATGAGAACTGGTCCAACGGTGAGAATGTAGAGATTCGACCATCATATCTATGTCACGATTACGAGTGTTTTGAGCCTGAGTCATGGCTTCAAGCATCTTTTCATAGTTGATAGGTTCATTGTTTTGATGAAAAGATGAAGAATTGTCTTGGAAGTGGTAGTGAAATTGTGAGTCCATCAGATTTTGGGATTTGTGTTTGGACTCACGCATACTCATTTCCAAAATGATGGTTTCCTATTTTGGACGGGTGGAACTGAGTATGAATCTTGAAAATATTGTGGACTAGGTGGAGAAGGAGGACAAGTTGGTTGATAATTATGCTCGGGGAAGGTGAATCCCCACTGACTCGGTGAAGAGTTAAAATTATTATGGAAATTATAGTTATTAGATTGGGGGCATGGGTTATATTCATTCGGATAAGACCAATCCGGCACACTAAGTTGGTTAAAGTTATGATATGCCGGGTTGATAATATCCGAAAAAGAATTCGATGTGTAATATGGATTATTATAAAGTTGAAAAAATTATTATTATAAGCCATATCACACAATAGAATACAAACAAAGAAAAACAAACAAATTAGCAAACAAATAAAAGGAAAAAATTCTAACTAAGTTAGGGTAGACCTATGACCTAGACGACTCCTAACTGATAGACTGTCCACGGGAGGTTCAATGCAGACCTTGACCACAAGCTAATCAGCCAGGTCAGGGCAAGGTTGGTGGGAGGTTTTCCGTCAAAGACGTTCCTTAATTAAATAACCACCAACCTTCGGGCTTTCGGCCCTTAATCACTTTCCTAGACACTGATTTGGCAAGAGTCAAATTCCAATACCTTTCCCCCTTAGGATAATCTCCTAATTGAGTCCGAGATGTCCCTAGGGCTAACGTCTACTCATTTTTAGTTAGGCTTGGGTTAGTGAGTGCTTGGAATCTGATTTTTGGGCTAAGGAAGGGTGATTAAATCCCCACCTTATCTTGTTAATGGGTGGTGCCATTAAAATCAATTTGTGCAAGTGTACAAGATAAATAAGATTCACTCAAAGCGATATAAATCAACCAAGAAGTGAGTCCTATGCTAAATGCAATGCATACGTACCTTGCTCCAGCACTCTTCAACAGTAAAAATAAATGAATTGAAAAGACACGTGCCTAAAATGCAAACGTCTAATCAATTTTTTTATCTTTTCAACAAATGTTTTACTGTTGATTATTAGCTGGCTTATGTGATGGCATATAAGAAAAAGTAAAGTTGCAGAAAACTAGAATTTGCAAAGTAAGCAGCCCTGCAAAAAGAACGTTAGTAGTCCACTCCTTTTTGCCGCGTTTTCGCGGCTTTGGCCGCGGATCCGCGGCAAAGCAGGGGGCACTTGGTCTTTGCTTTCTAGAGCAGAGGCCCAAGGCCACTTATATGTTACTGCAACTTTAATTTCCTGCTTTGCTTGCCCTTAACCTGCAACAGAGAAGAAAATTCGTTTAGTTCTAAAAATTTTCAGAAAAAATCAAATTTCAATAAAAACTTTACCCTCCCTGGCAACGGCGCCAAAATTTGATTGAGGCAAAACCTGCACGTAAAAATAAAGAATTTTAGATTTAGAATGAAGATGTGCAAGTGCTCAATTCTTACCGCTATAGCAAGTGGCTATGCGGGTCGTGATCCACAGGGAGGGTTTTGCGATAAAAGCGTTTACGTTTCTTTATTGAAATCCTTAGGAAAACAAAACGAAGATTCTTCTTTGGTTAAAGTTAAGAAAATAAAAAAGAGTTAATAGTTAAAGTTAAGAAGAAAGTGGTAGAATGAAAAGTGGAGAAAAATCAGAAAACGATGAAAGCGATTATGTACAAATGAGTTGGGAAAGAAAGATTTAGAAGAGGTAGTGTTGGTGATTTAATTTACAGAAATAAAAGGAAAGAAATAAAAGTAAATACTTACCTTCTTTTCAGTAAAAGCTTACCTTGAGTCTTTGCGACGATGTTACCTTGAATTGGAGGCAATCAGCGCATAGCCCATAAGAGTCGATTTTTGATCTCTTCCACATTACATCATCAAGATACTCAAGCATGAAATGATACAGAGAGACTCACAATTCCATCGTCATGAGCTATCGGTGGCACTCGCAAAAGCAAGGCTCTTTCGATGCTTTAGACTCACATGGAAGACAGTTGTACCGAAAAGAAAAGTGAAGTAGAAAAGAAGAAGAAGAAGAAAACTAAAAAGAAGTACATATGAAGAAAGAACATCGATTCAATTTCATAACGATCAAAGAAAAGAAATAAACCTTACACCATTGTCACTTTTAGCTCAAGCTTCATTCATGTTCTTCGATGAAAGTCGATCTCCTCTGAATTACATAAATAAAAACTAAAATTACATGAATAAGAAAAACAAAAACCTAAACTAAGAAATGAAAAACTAGTCTAAATCCTAACTCTGCATGGTCGTCCATTTTCAGCGCAAAGAATGGCCTTTTATAGGCAGAAAACCCAGTAAGCAGGATCCGGGGAGGTCGGGGGAGCAAATGCTCCCCCTAACTCCCCAACAATGCCGCAAAAACGCGGCTTTTGCCACGTTTTCGCGGCCAGGGTGTGGCCAAGTGGCCACACCCTGTTGGTGGGTCGCGCTGGTTTGGCCTTCTGACTTTATCTGGAGTTGGTTTTTCAGTTTGAGTACCGGATTCTGACGAAATGGCCTTGGATTCTTGGTTTTAACCGATCGATTCTGAGAGGATTCTTCTCAACCAGTTTTCCACCCTTGATTTTGCCCTAATTTACTTAGTGCGAATTAATTCTGATTTAATTCAGAATTTTGGTGGGCTTTGGGCTCATTTCTCTTCATCTCCTTAAAGATTGGGCCTGCAAATAAATCAAACAATTAATTAGGACAATGCAGGCTTTTATTCTATAATAAGTATGGACATATGATATTAAATATGCAACATTAGCGACCAATCACACCCCATACCTATCTTTTGCTCGTCCTCGAGTAAAACAACTAAACTATACTAAGGATTATTAGACCACTTTCGCAGGTCACGCGATTGCACTGAGCATGTGTAACAAGCCGTTAAACCTCTAGGTTTCCCCTAGAGGACGAGTTCTGTCTCGTGAGGGTTTTCAGCGGATTGCACCCACAAAATCCATAAAGAAAGGGAAATAAAGAGTTAGTATTTTCGAAAAGCATTTTGAAAGAGAAAAATATTTGAAATATGATTGTAAGATCTAAGCAATCTATAAGTTATAGGAAGACTGAATTTTTCATTCCTAAACTTAGTCTCTATTTAAAAATTTGTTATCAATCAAAGTAAGGAGTCAAATTGTACTTTTCATCTAGTCTATTACTTTACCCTAAGTCATATACACCTTGTGATCGTGAAAATTTTGACTAAGGGTTCATTAACTCTAACTCTTATGCCTTATTTATTTATATATATATACTTTTTTTTGTGGTATTATTCCTTAGTTCTATTAGGCTTTCTAATCTGCCCATGTAACGAGCCTTTAATCGATGACTCCCAAACCAAATGGTCTTAGGGCACCGGGTGAGAAAACACCCCAAGGACTTAAGGACTCGAGCAAACAAGGCCACAAAACTATGGGTTTTATTATATGGACCCCTTTTAGGCGTGAATACTTATGCTTATTAGGCACAAATACCCAGCTTAATTAGAGGGTTATATATTTTTTTTCTTTCAAACTTATCTAATCATCTTTCGCATAAATACTAAGGCTTGCTTAGGCCAAAGCACCTAGCTAATCAATAATTAGATTTGTTTATTTTTTTTATATATATATATTTTTATAAGGCATAAGAATCTTTTTTTGAACCCTAAGTGTGTAAGTGTATGAGGTGTGCATACTTCATTAAGGTAAAGATCAAGACTAAATTACTTTGACAAATTATCTTCCTAACCCTTAACATCAAACAAATAATCTTATTTTGACCAAGTATAAGAAATCCTAATTTGGATTTTCCTATTCCTTAAAATTAACTTAATTTCTTACAAAAAATATGTCAAAATATTGTTTCCATTTTCAAAAAGTTTTTAAAAGTAAAGAAAATTGTTAAGAAAAACAAAAGTTATGTTAGACCCTCCCCACACCTATCTCATGCATTGTCCTCAATGTATGAATTAATGCATAGATGCATGAAAAAGAAGAAAGGGAAGGAAAAGGTTACCTTAAGGTGGTGGTTCCGGTGGTGGTCTGATTGGTCCACGAAACGTGGCCCAATCAAATTTTCTTGGGTCTCGGAGGAACCCACTAGAAATATCTTTAAGATAACCCATTAAAAAGATAAATCCATGAAGAATTTTTATTAAAAATTTAACCCCATCTAATTTTCAAATTCCATAATTAATTTCGGAGTCAAATTTGTCAACCACCTCGTCCTAGAATGGAGTATGAAATGATAGAATGGTTGACTTGAACTCAGGAAGGACAGGAACTAATACCGACTCAGGAAGGTGACTTAAGTCAAGTAAAGATTCAGGAGTCGAAATTGGTTCAAGAAGCGGGTCCAAGTCAAGAAGTTGAAACTCAAGTCCACATGTATTTTCTAACAATGGGATGTGACCTAATATGGGTGATTCTAGTTCAGGAATGATAGGTGGAGGAATCAAAACTGACTCTAAAATATTACTCAAGTTTGGTAACAAAGCAGGAGTCAATATTGATTCATAAAGTTGAACTGGATCACAGATTTGAGAATCTAGGTCACATATCTCATTGAGTTCAATATCAAAAAATTGAGAACTTGCCAATTTGTCAATAGGATTTTCAAAATTGTATAATTGGTCAAGTTCAATATGATCCTCAAAGATGGGGGATTCAATTTCATGATGAATAGGCATAGGATCCAACGTTCACTCGGGGAAAAGATCGAAATCAGGTGAAGATACCGGAGTCATAATCGAATCAGGAAGTAGAATTGAATCACTCAGTTGGGGTTCAGGATCATATTCATTTTCAAGTTCTATTTCAGGAAAAGGATAACTTGCTAAACTGTCAATATCTTTTTCAAAATTTAGAGTTTGGGCAAGTTCAAATGGTTGTTCTGAAATAGAATCTTGATTTCCAAAACTACAGGACTCTTCGGCTCAACAGAATGGTTAGTGACATGAGAACTGGTCCAACGGTGAGAATGTAGAGATTCGACCATCATATCTATGTCACGATTACGAGTGTTTTGAGCCTGAGTCATGGCTTCAAGCATCTTTTCATAGTTGATAGGTTCATTGTTTTGATGAAAAGAAGAAGAATTGTCTTGGAAGTGGTAGTGAAATTGTGAGTCCATCAGATTTTGGGATTTGTGTTTGGACTCACGCATACTCATTTCCAAAATTGATGGTTTCCTATTTTGGACGGGTGGAACTGAGTATGAATCTTGAAAATATTGTGGACTAGGTGGAGAAGGAGGACAAGTTGGTTGATAATTATGCTCGGGGAAGGTGAATCCCCACTGACTCGTTGAAGAGTTGAAATCATTATGGAAATTATAGTTATTAGATTGGGGGCATGGGTTATATTCATTCGGATAAGACCAATCCGGCACACTAAGTTGGTTAAAGTTATGATATGCCGGGTTGATAATATCCGAAAAAGAATTCGATGTGTAATATGGATTATTATTAAAGTTGAAAAAATTATTATTATAAGCCATATCACACAATAGAATACAAACAAAGAAAAACAAACAAATTAGCAAACAAATAAAAGGAAAAAATTCTAACTAAGTTAGGGTAGACCTATGACCTAGACGACTCCTAACTGATTAGACTGTCCACGGGAGGTTCAATGCAGACCTTGACCACAAGCTAATCAGCCAGGTCAGGGTAAGGTTGGTGGGAGGTTTTCCGTCAAAGACGTTCCTTAATTAAATAACCACCAACCTTCGGGCTTTCGGCCCTTAATCACTTTCCTAGACACTGATTTGGCAAGAGTCAAATTCCAATACCTTTCCCCCTTAGGATAATCTCCTAATTGAGTCCGAGATGTCCCTAGGGCTAACGTCTACTCATTTTTAGTTAGGCTTGGGTTAGTGAGTGCTTGGAATCTGATTTTTGGGCTAAGGAAGGGTGATTAAATCCCCACCTTATCTTGTTAATGGGTGGTGCCATTAAAATCAATTTGTGCAAGTGTACAAGATAAATAAGATTCACTCAAAGCGATATAAATCAACCAAGAAGTGAGTCCTATGCTAAATGCAATGCATACGTACCTTGCTCCAGCACTCTTCAACAGTAAATATAAATGAATTGAAAAGACACGTGCCTAAAATGCAAACGTCTAATCAATTTTTTATCTTTTCAACAAATGTTTTACTGTTGATTATTAGCTGGCTTATGTGATGGCATATAAGAAAAAGTAAAGTTGCAGAAAATTAGAATTTGCAAAGTAAGCAGCCCTGCAAAAAGAACGTTAGTAGTCCACTCCTTTTTGCCGCGTTTTCGCGGCTTTGGCCGCGGATCCGTGCAAAGCAGGGGGCACTTGGTCTCTGCTTTCTAGAGCAGAGGCCCAAGGCCACTTATATGTTACTGCAACTTTAATTTCCTGCTTTGCTTGCCCTTAACCTGCAACAGAGAAGAAAATTCGTTTAGTTCTAAAAAATTTTCAGAAAAAATCAGATTTCAATAAAAACTTTACCCTCCCTGGCAACGACGCCAAAATTTGATTGAGGCAAAACCTGCACGTAAAAATAAAGAATTTTAGATTTAGAATGAAGATGTGCAAGTACTCAATTCTTACCGCTATAGCAAGTGGCTATGCGGGTCGTGATCCACAGGGAGGGTTTTGCGATAAAAGCGTTTACGTTTCTTTATTGAAATCCTTAGGAAAACAAAACGAAGATTCTTCTTTGGTTAAAGTTAAGAAAATGAAAAAGAGTTAATAGTTAAAGTTAAGAAGAAAGTGGTAGAATGAAAAGTGGAGAAAAATCAGAAAACGATGAAAGCGATTATGTACAAATGAGTTGGGAAAGAAAGATTTAGAAGAGGTAGTGTTGGTGATTTAATTTACAGAAATAAAAGGAAAGAAATAAAAGTAAATACTTACCTTCTTTTCAGTAAAAGCTTACCTTGAGTCTTTGCGACGATGTTACCTTGAATTGGAGGCAATCAGCGCATAGCCCATAAGAGTCGATTTTTGATCTCTTCCACATTACATCATCAAGATACTCAAGCATGAAATGATACAGAGAGACTCACAATTCCATCGTCATGAGCTATCGGTGGCACTCGCAAAAGCAAGGCTCTTTCGATGCTTTAGACTCACATGGAAGACAGTTGTACCGAAAAGAAAAGTGAAGTAGAAAAGAAGAAGAAGAAGAAAACTAAAAAGAAGTACATATGAAGAAAGAACATCGATTCAATTTCATAACGATCAAAGAAAAGAAATAAACCTTACACCATTGTCACTTTTAGCTCAAGCTTCATTCATGTTCTTCGATGAAAGTCGATCTCCTCTGAATTACATAAATAAAAACTAAAATTACATGAATAAGAAAAACAAAAACCTAAACTAAGAAATGAAAAACTAGTCTAAATCCTAACTCTGCATGGTCGTCCATTTTCAGCGCAAAGAATGGCCTTTTATAGGCAGAAAACCCAGTAAGCAGGATCCCGGGGAGGTCGGGGGAGCAAATGCTCCCCCTAACTCCCCAACAATGCCGCAAAAACGCGGCTTTTGCCACGTTTCCGCGGCCAGGGTGTGGCCAGGTGGCCACACCCTGTTGGTGGGTCGCGCTGGTTTGGCCTTCTGACTTTATCTGGAGTTGGTTTTTCAGTTTAAGTCCCGGATTCTGACGAAATGGCCTTTGATTCTTGGCTTTAACCGATCGATTCTGAGAGGATTCTTCTCAACCGATTTTTCACCTCTTGATTTTGCCCTGATTTACTTAGTGCGAATTAATTCTGATTTAATTCAGAATTTTGGTGGGCTTTGGGCTCATTTCTCTTCATCTCCTTAAAGATTGGGCCTGCAAATAAATCAAACAATTAATTAGGACAATGCAGGCTTTTATTCTATAATAAGTATGGACATATGATATTAAATATGCAATATTAGCGACCAATCACATAGCTAGCAACCAATATGAGTCACCCTCGGCTTCGAGGATGTTTTTGGGTTCAAAATGAGAAATGAATGCAAAATTACCACACAATTTATCGAGTTTGGAGCGAGTTGTTACCCCTTTTGATACATCATCTATGATGAGATCTTTGGGATGATTTGTAGCGTATCTCCAATCTTTAGGAAGTGGTGGTGATTGTTTCACTTCATCCTTTTGAACTTCACCAATGGGTTCTTGCTTGTCTTCTTAGATGGGTGAGTCCTTCAAGGATATTTTCTCCATGTTCTCACCTAATGAGTCAATCTCTACAACATTCTCAACAATAGTATTAGATTCTTCAAATTTAACATGCATAGATTCTTCAATAGTGTGAGATGATTTGTTAAACACTCTATATGCTTTACTAGTACTAGAATAACCAACAAAGATTGCTTCATAAGTCTTATCATCAAATTTACCCAAATTATCTTTTGTGTTCAAAACAAAACACTTGCATCCAAAAACTTTAAAATATGAAACATTTGGTTTTCTTAAATGATAAATTTCAAAAGAGGTTTTGAAAGTATTTTTACACAAATAAATACGGTTTGATATGTAGCATGCGGTGTTTACGGTCTCGGCCCGTAAATATTGAGGGAGCCCATATTCACTTATCATAGTCCTAGCCACTTCTTGAAGAGTTCTATTCTTTCTTTCAACAACTCTATTTTGTTGTGGAGTCCTAGGACATGACATTTCATGGTTAATTCCCTTTTCATCACAATAAGTCGTGAAGAGTTGGTTAACAAACTCACCACCTCTATCACTTCTTATTCTTAAAATCGAAAATCCCTTTTCTTTTTCAACCCTCTTACGAAAAACCTTAAAATGCGAAAAAGTTTGATCTTTATGTTCCAAAAAAAAAAACCAAGTGAAACGAGAAAAATCATCAACTAAAACAAAAACATATCTACTTCCATTTAAACTTTTAGTTTTAGTTGGTCCAAAAAGATCCATGTGAATCAATTCTAATGGCCTAGTTGACATGATATCCTTGATTGGTTTGAAAGAAGACTTGGTTTGTTTCCCAAGTTGGCACGCACCACAAATGCGGTCTTTTTCAAACTTCAAGCAAGAAATACCCTTCACCAATTCCTTAGAATTAATTCTAGCAAGGTGACCAAAAGATGCATGTCCTAATCTTCTATGCCAAAGCCATGAAATCTCATCAAAAGCATTCAAGCATTTAGTAGAACAATCCAAATTAAGCATGTCAATAATATAGACATTATTTTCATGAAATCCGGTGAGAATACAATCATTGGTTTTACAATCAAAAATTTTGCAAGAAGATTCATCAAACACAACTTTGAGACCACGATCACATAATTGACTTATACTTAGCAAGTTATGTTTAAGCCCATCAACAAGAACAATATTTTCTATTAAAGGAGATGCACCAATCTTAATGTTACCTATACCGATGATGATGCCCTTGGAGTCATCTCCGAAGGTGACGGTGCCACCTTCAACGTACCTTGATAGGGTTGTGAAGTTGTTGATATCCCATGTCATATGCCTTGAACAACCACTATCAAGGTACCACCGCTCCTTACATCTTGGAGCCTTGGTGTGTACCTACATCAAATAATTTAGGACTTGATTTTGGTACCCATATTTTCTTGGGTCCTAAAGAGTTAGTGTCACGAACCCACACAAGATTATTTGTCCTATTTATATGATCATAGAAAAATTTAGCTAAATGGCCATTCCGGCCACAATAAGTGCATCTATAAATTCTTCCATATTTAAATGCATAATGAGCATGTGGCTTACGAACATGTGAATTGTGAGCATAAGAATTTTAACATGAGTGACATGTGATGTGTTGGCATGATGATCATGAGAATTTTTAGCATGAGGTGTTTTATCATTTTTAGCATGTGGAGTGTGCATATGCTTCTTAGAAAATATTTCTTCTAATTTAGTAGTGTTAAAAGCACATTCTTTTAAAACATTTCCAAAATCATTGATTTTAGTTTTTAACAAGGATAATTCATTTTCATCAATTTTTAGAAATTTAGCTTTACAAGCAACTCTATAAGCATCAAACTCTCTTTTTGTTGAAATAAGATTAGTAGAAAGTTCATCCTTTTCTTTTGAAGAAATAGCAAGTTGGTTTTTAAGCATCTCAATTTCCTTTTTCAATTTAGAACATTCTACTTTTTTATCATCAAAACTTTCAGAAAGTTCTACAAAAGCATGTTCTAACATTTCTCTACTTATTTCATTTTCATCATCAAGAGGTTGAGTAGATACCTTGGGTGTGTTTGCCATGAAACATATATTTGCCGTGTCGACTTCATCTTCAGATTCACTTTCCGAATCCAAGACGAAGGAAGAGCACGAATCACTTTGCGCACCTTTTGGTCGTTGCTTATATCATCACCTAGAGAAGAAAGAGCACTTGTAATTTTAGTAAACTTGGTAATCATATCATCAATAGATTCTTCTTCTAGCATTTTAAAATTTTCGTATTGGGAACGCAAGAGATCTATTTTAGCTCTCTTGCCTTGTGATGTCCCCTCGTGAGTGACCAATAAGTGTTGCCAAATCTCATAGGCGGATTTGTAATAGATAACCCGTGTTAGATCATCCTCATTCAAAGCTAAAAGTAGGGCATTTTGAGCTTTAGAGTTAGCATCAAATTCCTTGAAGGTGAGTTCAGACCAAGTGTCCTCCTCACTTTCGGGCTACTATAGGGCTTGGTGAAAGACTTAGCAACTAGACTACCTAGAGATTGTAGAAAAATAGTCATCCTAACTTTCTATATGGGAAAGTTGAGTCCATCAAATTTGGGAGGGGTCTTAATGTTTTCGGCCATCTTTACTAGTTTATGAATAAAAATATGCAAATAGTGATTAGCAAATTTTAGGATCTCTCTAAGGATGTGAAGCCAAAAACTAGAGTCCTTGCTCTGATACCAATTGAAATCACCTAGAGGGGGGGTGAATAGGTGATAATGCTAATCGATGCACAAATTTAAAAGTTATGATGCAACGATCACCCGAAATAAGAGTAGAAGTCGAATACCCCGTGAAGGGCTCTGAACTCCTTCCTCGTGATTCCTCTAGATAAGAGTTTGAGGTGCGCAATGCAATCTTGTTGTGTGAGTATTGATCGACAATATAACAATGATTATGAAGCAAGTAAATATAGCAATGAATATAAAGCAAGTAAATGAAGCAAGTAAACCAATCGCAAACACAGAAATTTATTCCGAGGTTCGAGCACCCAGCTCTACGTCCCCGCCTTCACCCAGAAGAATTTTCCAACCACTATAACTTTCACAAAGAGTTACAACCACACCGGA
Source organism: Agave tequilana (assembly GCA_038442645.1). Taxonomy (NCBI): domain Eukaryota; kingdom Viridiplantae; phylum Streptophyta; class Magnoliopsida; order Asparagales; family Asparagaceae; genus Agave; species Agave tequilana. The sequence goes on along the minus strand of JAVJIF010001034.1, from coordinate 38,640 downwards.
GTACCCAACTCCTCAATCACACTCCTCTAGTCCAGAGGTAGTGGAGCCACAAGTACAAGAATATCTTGGTGATCAAAAGACCACAAACCCTCTTTTGAAAAACCTTTTTCCCTTACAAAAACCCTAGAGAATAATGTGTAGGATTGAAGCTCAAGTTTTGTAAGTGAAAATGAAAATAAAATTGAAGAGAGTTTTGAACCAAAACTTCAGTAAAGAGAGAGAATTTTGAGTACAAAAACAGAGAACAAAAACTTCTTTTGAAAGCCTTAAACTTGAATTCTTTTGCAAAATGATTGTTGTAATCACCTCAACCCTAATCATCCCTATTTATAGGATAGAGCTAGGGATTAAAGAGTAAACTGATATAATGAAAGATTAGGAAATATTTGACCCAAAACCAGCCCCCAAATTCGTGTAGAGATAAAACTCACATTTTAAAACGTGTTTAATCAACTAGCCGTTAGGGCTGAAAACAAGCACTCGTTCGACCGGGTTTTCAAAAATTTAGCCGTTGCCAGCCCACGGTCGACCGCTCGGTCGACCGAAACAAACAGAGACTAGGGAACTTTCAGTCGGCCGAAGGTCGGTCGACTGAAATGGGGTCCGTTCGACCGCCCGGTCGACCGGGAGACGTGCACACATGCACACACCCAAACGGTCAGAAGCCCGGCCGTTCTGACCTGAAACAGAGCCGGTCGACCGCAGCAGGCCAAAAACAGATTTTTTTTGAAAATACTTTTGAAGATCTTGAAACTTTTCAAAATAGTTTTGATCAAGACTTGGTATACTATACAAAATAAAGTTTGTAAGTAATAAAATATGTTTAAAACTATTTTGTATATAGGAGAAATTTCTTTTAGAAAAATCATGTGCACAAAATCTTGTGTGTGGGGAATTTTGAGATTCAAACCTATTCACTATTCTTTAACAAACTAAAAATATAAAAACTAAGAAATGAAGTCTCTGAGCCATGCTACACCAAGCTAGAGCCTTCTCTTCTATGAAAACTTCCTCTTGCGCCGTTTGCCTTTATAGCATCATAAACCTTGCAATAGCTAAGAAAGGCCATCATGAATGGTACTAACCTGAAACTCATATTAAACAACTTTTTAGTACCAAATAGCTTCTATATGTTTTGTTATCATCAAAACTTAAACAAATGGAGAGTGTAACCTTTTGGGCCAACACGAACCATGCCATCAAATAAGTGTTTGGCAAATCGATCCTGGGGTTTGGTTCGTCGGAAGGCAAGATAGTGCCTTTGCCCCTCTTCGTTACTGGTGGCCTACAGAAAGCCTCCGTCAATGCACGAGGCCCCGCTGAATACAGCACACCATTGCTGGGAGAAGTCCAAGAGAATGACCGTGAACTAAATGAACGGCCGGCAATAAGACAGTCGGAAGGATGACGTCACTGGAGGGAGAGGGCACCACACATCTCTTCAGCCAGACTGACAAAAAACTGGCCAAAAGTGCCTTCCGAGACAGCGGTCGACGAGCCTGATGATGGAAACTCTGGAGAATATTCTCATAGGTCCATCATCCTCTTCCAAAATCATGTCCCCTTGGGAGTGTTCTTGCATCCTTCGAAAAATGTCCTCATCTGCAACCCCGCAGTGAGCTGCCTCAGGAGCATCTTCCAGGTTGGGGAACAAATAATTCCCCCAGCTCTTCGAACTGCATGAAACTCCCTTATGGCTCCCATGCATACTCTAGCAAATGTAGAGGTGGCACATCAACTCCCGGTAAGTCTCAAACAAGGCGGGCTCCTGCTTCTCTAGAAGTGCCAATTCTGCCTCGCACGGAAAATATTCTTCATATGGGAGAGCTCCCAAGGGCAGAGCAGAGACTTCCCACATCTCATGCAAAGCAATGCCCAATTCACCTACAGGGGTGAAGAAAGTCCCCGTAGCTGGGCAATATAACTCAAAGATGGCGTAGAAGTTCGCTACGCTCATCTGGATGCCATAACAGGTTGCCCTGATAGCCTCGTAGAATCCCAATATCTCTAGGTCCTCTTCAAAATGGGCCAAGACATATAAGGTCAAGTCCCTCCACAATGCTTTGGGAGGGTGAATCCACCCAGGGGTTCTGAAATCAGTGGCTGGATAATTACCACGAGCTTTGAAGAACTGATTTCTAAAAGTCTGAGCCACCGCAGGATTTTTTCCCCACTGGAATGTCCAAGAGAACGTTCCAGGGTGGAGACCCAATATGCTGCCGGAGGACCCGCCTTTGTATAACCAGGAGGCGAAGCTATCAACTTCCCCACGTGAACGAAGTCAGTAGTCCGAGTCACTTGCCACTGCATCTTCCGAGTCTTCGTCACGCATTGGAAGAAAGACAGTGGAAAGTGACGCTTGTTAGACGGGAGATAATACTTCTCGCCATCTAGATTGAAAATCCACTATCCTTCTCCGGCTAGCAGCTGATGATCGGTATCTGGCGCTGCGTCCCCGAACATAAAGCCGAGCCTCCGGTAGACTCTCCTATCACAATCCTCGAGGGGAGCGGTAGATAAGATACTCCTCATGGTAGGCTGATCTCTGACTTAAATGACGGCATCCCGACGGGGAGCACTTCGCTCACTGAATAATGAAGCCTGCCCTTGGAACTGCAGGCTAACATTACCGTCCAGCCCCCTGGCTGTTCCAAAGAGACTGTTCAGAGGACCCGGAGTATAGTGCACAGCAAAAGTAAGAAGAAATCATATTAGTTCATTTGCTGAAGAAAGTTAAGGCAAGAAAAATAATTTTGCTAAGGCATAGCTTTGCTCCCCGAGCAAAGCGTGCCTAGCATTAGCTTCGCCCGGAAGCTCAGCTTCGGAACTACAGCTTGGCTCCGCACTCCGCATGAAGGCAAAATGCAGAAAACATCTAAGTGTTAGCTTCGCTCTGGAAGCTTGACCTCGCCGAACAGAATGCGAAGAAGCCCTCAAGGGCTAACTTCGCCAGAAAGGCACTGCTACCTAAAATCATTTTAAGGGGCTTTAGAGTCCTTTTCCAGCTACGCTTTTAAGGCTAGCTTCTCTTCCTGCTATTTAACAGGATGTGAATTGCCTAAGGGTTAGCTTCGCACAGAAGCTTGGAGAAGAAACCATTCGGTTCCTAAATTTTCAGTTGAGAAATTAAGGGGAATTATTTCCCCTAAGAAGTCAGCAAAGAAAATTTAGGGAGTTGAACTCCCTGAGATCACTGGATCATAATGAATCATTCTAGATTCATTATGAGATAGCCAGAAATTAGTTTCGAAAAGAGATGAAAATCTCTGACTAAAAGGGGAAAAATCCCTACCCGCAATGGGGCGCTCAAGACCGGAGGAGGAGGAGGCCCATCAGTTGCAGAGGTTGCTGCCTCTTTGGCTGCTCGTCTTTTTGGAGCCATGGAAGAACTAGAAAGTTCTTAAAATATCAAGCGAAGAAGGAGGAAAAGGAGATTTGTTTCTTTGAAAATTCAAAGAGAAGTAATTCTTTCTCTTTCAGCCCATTCGGGCTTTTATAGGCTTAAGATTGACTAAACTTTGCCTCTTCGAAAGGAGCGCAAGCGGTCGTTTCAAATTAATTTGAAACGGCGCCTAAGCGCCTTCCCGAGAAGCGTTACTTCAGTCCCGCTAAGGGCTAACTCTGCCAAGAGTTCAACGTTGACTTCGCGCGACGCTTGAGTAACTTCGCTGAGAAACGTGCCTTAGCTCCGCTAAAAGCACATCTCTAGCTTCGCGGAAATTTCGTGTTAGCTTCGCCAAAGATTTGTTCCTAACTTCGCTGGAAGTTTAGCTCCGCTGAGAGTTTCTATTTCCTTCTAAGGAAAAGACTTACCTAAAGCTAGTCCACTCCAGGTGTTCTCGAATCAAAAAGGAGGGAAACAAAGTAGATAAGCAGAAAATAAACATTTTTATTGATTCAAAAGGGAAGATACATTGACGCTACATCAAGGTGGTCTTTCGTATAACAGAATCATTGCTCTAAAGGCATACAAGTTGTCCTATCTATTTCCAAGGTGATAAGCCAAACCAGCTGGACACGAAAGGCCTTCCTCCTGCACAAGGCCGTAATCCTTCGCCTAATAGCAGATTTTGCCATCAAGAAGCTGGATCTTCTTTGATGAAAATTGGCAAAGGACTGGTTGCCACTAGAAAGCTGGATCTTTCATAATCAAAATTGGCAAAGGAAAGATCTGAGACCCTACAGGTGATGTCCGCTTTCCCGAAGTGGATCATCTCAGATAAGCGACTAACATCCCCTTCCCAAAGTGGATCATCTCAGATAAGCAACTGCCAACCTCTTCTTGGAACACGCATCAGCTGCTCCAGTATGTTCCTCCTGCTTAGGGTCAAAGCTTCAACTTGAAAATCAAGTAGCAGGTTTCTAGTCTCTTTCATCAAGTCGAAAGACTGGCGGGCACAGTTCACTGCAATGCAAACTGGAAACATGTTAGCATTAAATCAAAAGAAAACTGCAAAGATGAGATGCTTAGTCAAATTCTTTGAGCGAAGCAATTCATATCCGATCCAGTGGTGCTTCAATTAAGCAGAGGATAGTCTCGCTTGCACAGTGATGATGGACTAACTCAGCATAAGCCAAGTCTTAGCTCCGCCTAAGGCAGTTAGGCAGAAGAAGCCTCAAAAAGGACCAAGTCCTAGCCTCGCCTATATGGCTAAGCGAGACTGGTCCAGAGGGACGCAATCTTGACCCCACCTATATGGCAAGACTGGCTCAACCTTGAAGAGACTAAGTCCCAATTCTTGCCTATGTGGCGGATTTAACAGGCAGATTCAATAGATCAAGACAAGAACTCTGCATGAAAAAGTCTTTTCCTGATCAAGCGAGAATGATAGCTTCGCTGAGAAGCTGGAAAATAGGGCTGAAACCCTTCTCTGCAAGTCAGTCAGAAATAGAATGAAGAACAAGGGAAATCAATCCCTTACGAAAGATTAAAGGAGATAAACTCCCTAAAGTCCATTGGTAAAGTCTCTGGATGACCGAGACTCACCAGCTCTTGGCCGGTTAGTGACCAGGGTGGGCGTCCCCACTATTTCAGAGATATGAGTCTCCTTTCCTGGGCAACGAGGGGATGTCATGAACAAACTGTTTCTCTAAAAAGGACTTCAAGTGTCCTATTTATAGACCTCATGGCCTGACCACGCCGCTGCCGCATCAAGTCTAGAAGCGCGGGCGAAGTTAAAGCATTTAAATGCTTAGCCTCGAGAAGGGGAACAATCTCCCTCGTTAAAAGCAAGAGAGGTTATTCCAACCTCGAAAAAGGGAATAATCCCTCTCGTAACTCACCAAAAGCAGTTAGCCTCGGGAAAGGAACGTCCTTCCAAACACCGAGTTAACACGAAGTTACCCAGACGCGAAGCCACCCAAATGCGTAGCTACCCAGAATCACGAATCTACACGATTCCTCGGCGAACTTATTCCAACCTGGAAGCAGGATTGAAAGCGGAGCTGAACTCAACCACTATGGCGACGTTCGCATTTCACATACCATCAATCAAAGCAGTTCAAAGTATTTCAGAGTCTGAACCATTCTATTACAGACTTACGAAAACTTTGAAGGGGGTTTTGTTGACACTCTAAAAAAGACAAGATTCCTAACTGGCCTGAACAATGTCTAACTTGTTGACATCTATAAAAGACAAGTGGCAGACAAGTCGACGACCAGTTCTTCGTCCGTCTCAGAGAGGAAGAATCAGCAACTTGGACTCTACTGATCCAGTGAAGCAGACAGTAAGCCAAGACAAGCTCGTGAGAAGGCCCAAGCAGGTCCAGAAACACTAAGTTAGCTCAATACATAGTCTCGCACGAGCCCACGAGATAAGTCTCGCATAAGAAGCCAAAGTTGCTTAGCATCACAGGAAGCTCCTTCACAAACAGCTGTGAGCTAACTTATAGCTTCGCCCGGAGATGCTCAGTTAACTTCGCTCGAAGCCCCACGCAGCTGCGTGAAAGGCTGACTGGTAGCTTCACCACAAGTTCTATCTAGCTCCGCTGAGAGCTCTCTTCTAGCTTCGCCAGAAGCTTCTCCCAGCTCCGCCATGAGCTCAACGCAATGATTCCGCTGCGTGTCTTTTATGGTCACCTTTGACCAATAAAATCTCTAGATGAGATCAAATCTAATTGAGATCAAATCTAATTGAAATCAAATTTGACAGTTGCTTGCCATAATCTTTTGACCCTCCCAATAGGGTAAGAAGATCAGGAGAAATCTTTCAATTATTTGGAGAGAATCAAGAGCACATTCCTCATTTAGCAGAGCAGACCAAGGGATCAGCACTACTTGCTATTCCTAGCTTCGTAAAGCTATCTCTAACCTCGCGGCAAGGCTACTTTCCAGATATAAAATAGATTGACTCAATCTGTTTCCAGATTTTCAAGGGACAATTGTACCCCTGTTCTCTCTATAAATAGCGTACCAGAGGTTCGGAAAAAAGGGAGAGAGACGGCTAAAGACAAAGATCTACTCTCTTGCTTTCAAGAATTCAGAGAATTACTTCTCTAATCAGGGTGCTAATACCCTAAGTCTTCCTCCCTCTCAAGAAATTTTCGGAACCAGGCGAGAAGGAATTTCCAAGCAGAGGCAGTTCGAGAAGTAACAAGAGGGCTCTACCGACCTTCTTTTCTCCGATTCCCCGAACCAGACGAGAAGGGAATCCCATCAGGCGGCAGTCCGATTGTCTTGTCGATCGCATCGTCAAAGGGATAAAGTAATCGCACGCTGATCAGATTCCTACCAGCACACTTTTTTAGAAATCTTAGAGGAGATCTACCTGTAATCTTCTTCCTGCAAAGAATTACTTGTAATTTAGCTCCTCGACCCCTTTTTTTGTAAGTTTTCCCCTTTATAAAAATCAATGGAAAACATAATCAACTATGAAAAGATGCTTGAAGCCATAACTCAGGCTCAAATTGCAAGTAATCATGACATAGATATGATGGTCCAAACTCTCTATTCTCACCGTTTGACCATTTGTGATGTCGCTAACCATTCTGTTAGAGCCGAAGAATCTTGTTGTTTTGAAAATATGATTCCATTTTAGCACAACCATTTGAATTTGCCCAAACTCAAATTTTGAAAATGACATTGACAGTTTGGCAAGTTATCCCTTTATTGAAATTGAACTTGAGAATGAATATGATCCTGAACCCTAACTTGGTGATTCAATTCTACTTTCTGATTCAATAATGACTCTGGTGTCTTCACCTGATTTCAAAATTTTCCCGAGTCAACATTGGATCCTGTGCCAATTCATCATGAAATTGAATCGTCAATCTTCTATGGTCATCATATTGAACTTGACCAATTTCATACTTTTGAAAGTCCCATTGACAAATTGGCAAGTACTGATTTTTATGAAATCAAACTCAATGCGAAATGTGACCTAGATTCTCAGATTTGTGATCCAGTTCAACTTCCTGAATCAATATTGACTCCTGTTTTGTTACCCAACTAAACTAGTAATTTAGAGTCAGTTTTGATTCCTATACCTGACATTCTTGAACTTAAATCACCAATATTAAGTCACATTCCTTTGTTGAGAAATGAATGTGGACTTGAGTTTCAAATTCTTGATTTGGACCCACTTCCTGAACTAATCTCGACTCCTTAACCTTTACTTGACTTAAGTCACTTTCTTTAGTCGGTATTAGTTCTCGTACTTCCTAAGTCTAAGTCAACCATTTCATCCTTTCACACTCCATTTTGGGACAAGGGTGTTGATAAAATTGACTCTGAAATTAATTATGAAATTTGAAAATTAGATGGGGTAAAATATTTAATAAAAATCATTCATGTATACATCATTTTAGTGGGTTATATTAGAGAGATTTCAGGTGAGTTCCTTCGAACCCCACGCAAATTAGATTGGGCCGCATTTCCTGGACCAATTAGACCACCACTGGAACCACCACCTTAAGGTAATATTTTCCTTCCCTTTCTTCTTTTTCATGCATCTATGCATTAATTCATACATTGAGGATAATGCATGAGATAGGTGTGGGGGAGGGTTCTAACATAACTTAGATTTTTCTTTTTATTTAAAAAAATTAAAAAATTAACATTTTCTTTACTTTTAAAAACTTTTTGAAAATAAAAAAAATATTTTGACTTATTTTTTTGTAAGAAATTAAGTCAATTTTAAGGAATAAGAAAATCAAAATTAGGATTTCTTATACCTGGTCAAAATAAGATTATTTGTTTGATTTTTAGGGTTAGGAAGATAATTTTTCAAAGTAATTTAGTCTTGATCTTTGCCTTGATAAAATATGCACACTTTGTACCCTTACACACTTAGGGTTCAAAAACGAAGATTCTTTGCCTTATTAATATATATATATATATAAATATATATGTATATCTATAAAAAATAAACAAATCTAATTATTGATTAGCTAGGTGCTTTGGCCTAAGCAAGCCTTGATATTTATGCAAAAGATGATTAGATAAGTTTAAAAAAAAGAAAAAGAAAAAGAAAAATATATATATACATATATAAATCCTCTAATTAAGCTGAGTATTTGTGCCTCATAAAGCATAAGTATTCACGCCTAAAAGCAGTTCATATAATAAAATTCTTAGTTTTGTGGTCTTATTTGCTCGAGTCCTTAAGTCCTTCGGGTGTTTTCTCACCCGGTGCCTTAAGATCGTATGGTTTGGGAGTCACCGATTAAAAGTTCGTTACATGGGCAGATTAGAAAGCCTAATAGAACTAAGGAATAATACCACCAAAAACTAAATAAATAAATAAATAAATAAGGCATAAGAATTAGAGTTAAAGAACCCTTAGTCAAAATTTCATAGTCACAAAGGTGTATATAACTTAGGGTAAAGTAATAGATTAGATGAGAAGTATAATTTGACTCCTTACTTTGATTGATAATAAATTTTTGAATAGAGACTAAGTTTAGGAATGAAAAATTCAGTTTTCCTATAACTTATAGATTACTTAAATCTTACAATAATATTTCAAATATTTTTCTTTCAAAATGTGTTTTCAAAATACTAACATTTTTCTTTTTCTTTACGGATTTTGTGAGTGCAATCCACTAAAAACCCTCACGAGACAAACTCGTCCTCTAGGAGAAACCTAGAGGTTTAATGGCTTGTTGCACATGCTCAGTGCAATCGCGTGACCTGCGAAAGTGGTCTAATAATTTTTTATTTAGTTGTTTTGCTCGAGGATGAGTAAAAGATAGGTATGGGGGTGTGATCGGTCGCTAATATTGTACATTCATTATCATATTCTCATGCTTATTATAGAATAAACTCTGCTTTTTTCTAATTATTGTTTAATTTATTTGCAGGCCCATTACTAAAGAAGAGGGAAGAGAAACGAGCCCAAAAGCCCATCAACTTCTGATTTAAATCAGAATTAATTCGAAGTCAATAAATCAGGGCAGATCAGGTCAGTTCAGATCAGTTGAAAATTAGTTAAAAATATATCTCTTCAAATCAATCGGTTAAAACCAACGATCAAAGACCGTTTTGTAAAATCCAGGAGCTGAAACGAGAAATCCAGAACCGGATAAAATAATCTCTCGAAACCAGGGAACCCCACCATTTGGGTGTGGCCACCTGGCCACACCCAGGCTGGTGATTAGTCTATAATTCTGCATTATTATTTCGCATTCTCCCACCGATTTATGAATAAATTATCGATCTAAATCGTGTTTTGGTCTTTATTGTAGGTAGATCCAAAGTTCAAGGGCAAAGATGTAATAAGAGCTTAATTAAACCCAATTAAGGGTAATTAAATTTGCATTACTTGGAGGCCAAGCAAGGGATTATCTAGAAGATACAATGAACCTAGCCTCTTGCGCATACCAGACGAATTTGCGGACGAATTTACCAGAAACGGAATATACCAGGAAGCGTCTCGAAGTCAGACGGAGCCCCAGACCAAAACCACGGAGTTCTCTCCCTGGTTTGGCCGCGGATCCGCGACAAGAGCTGCGGATCCGTGGCTTGTTAGTGGAGCCACGCGTCGATTTTCGACGCGTGGCCCCGTCTCGTCTTCTGGAAGCATCTTTCGCCTATAAATAGACCTGCATAGGCCCAGAGCGCAAGCAGTCTTCGTTTTTAGGAGTAGGTGCAGATTTTAGGAGTAGTGTAGGTAGGTGCTCTTCATTTCTCTTATATTTCATTTCTTTTTAGATCATTGTAGTAGGGCTGAGTGATTCATAGAGAGAGAGAGAGATAGAGAGGTATTGATGTAATAGATAGTGACAGTCTATGTAAAGGTGCCTCCTTTCTCTTCCATTGTAATCTCCTTCATCTTCTACATGATTTCTTGCTAACTTTTATTCTCATGGCAATCTAACTACTAACCACTAACCATCTAACCAATTACTTGATAATCCACATGAATCGGGTAGCCTCCATTAAGGCCTTGTTCTTGCAAGAGCCATTGATGGCCAATGATGATGGGTTCTAACATCTAACTTGCTAACTTACTAACCAAGCTAACTCTCTTTTATTTCATGCTTTCTTTTAGTAGTCTAATGAGTTGATGCTTGTATTAGCTTGATCTTGATGCATGTTTGAATGTGATGAACCATCTATGTGCCATGCTTTGTATCATCTCTTGAAGCCAAGGATTAATGATGGCCGAGGATCAAAATGTGAGGCAACTATCATGAAGAGGTTAGCATGGTTAGTGGAGTATTTAGTAGTTAGTAGCCATGAGTTTTCTTTTCTCTTATTTTAGAAATCATTTTCAAAACTCTTTTCTTATTTTTCTATCGATGTTTTCACCGCCTTCTTAGTTCATCCTTGTTTCATCTCCTTTTCTACTTTGTTTTCCAAACCACTCTTCTATTTGGTTTTTACATTGACGTTTTCATCGCTCTCCTCACCTACCACATTCTGGATTTCCTGTTCCTTTTCTTTTCCCTTTCTTTTTCATTCTTTCAACAAAGAAGAATTGTTAACAAAAGACGTGAATAGAAACTGTCAATGCTTTTATCGCCTCCCTTCCCTGTGGATACGACCCGTTGAGCCCATGCTATAACGGAAGTATCGAGGGTACATTAGCACACATTCGAGCTTTCATTGATTTCATAAACAAACACTTTTTTGAGTGCTAGTTCCGCCTCGATCAAATAAAATGGCGCCGTTGCCGGGGAAGGGAATGGTTTTGTTTTCACGTTTTTGTTAACCTTGTCTTCTCTGTTTTTGTGTACAGGGCAATATTTATAGGTGCTTAACATTGCAGAATAGACCCTAGCTTTCCCTCTCCCTGCTCTAGAAAGCAGGGACCCAGCTTCTAAATAACTGCCGCGCAAACGCGACTTTTGCCGCGAAAACGCGACTATTTTGTGATCATTGTATATCTTGTTGTGCTGGGATGTGTTCATTGTAATAGCTAGTGGATTTATGCTGCTAATTTTTCTGCTTTGATTGCCTACACACCACAATAAACTAAAGAACTAAAATACAGTATTTGGACGCTTTTAAAATGGTTTAGACATTTGCATTTAGGCATGTGTCAATTCAATTCTAATATACTGTATTTTGTTCTGTTGTTGTGATCTGGATTGAGGTGTACATATGGCATTGCATATAGCATAGGACAAACACATGGGCGATTTATCACTTTGTGTTATATTCTTGTCTATATTGCACACTTGCACAAATTGAAATTAAGGGCAAAACCCATACAAGATAAGGTGGGATTTCATCACCCTTCCTTCGCCCAAAAAAACCACCTCCCCACTCACACAACTCAAACCCTAATAAAATTTGATAGACGTTGCCCCTAGGGACATCTAAGTCTAGGTCAACCCTACTATAGGCTTGGTTTTGATTTTTTCTTTTGATTGTTGTTTGATTTTTCTTTTTTGTTTGTGATTGTTTGTGAAATGGAATTCATTAATAACAATTCTTTCAATCCGAATATGAATTCATATTTCACACCAACCCCATTTGATTTGGATAATTCCAACCCGGCGTTTTACAATATGCATCAACCAAATACACCGGGTTGGCCTTATCCTAATCAATACAACCCATACCCACATTCTTATGACTATAATTTCTAAAATAATTTCAACTCGTCACAGAGTCAATGGGGATTCACTTCCCCCGAGTTTAATTTTCAAACTCCTTGTCCCCCATGTCCACCTTGTCCATTATATTCACCTTATCCACAATATTCATTCCCCGATTTCGCTTCCTATACTCCTTTTTCTGAACCTCCCATTGAAGAAAAATCTGAGTTCGAAAAGAGAGTAGAAGCCAATCTACAAGAGGCCGAGCAACAACTTCACAAAACATTGGCCTCTCTAAAACATATTCAAGAGTCTTACTCAGTTCCATCTCCTCATAATGAACAACCATCTGTCCTGAAAACGAGTAAAGAATTCTTATGTGAGTCCAAATTTCAATCTCAACACATTTTTGACTCACATTCTTCACAAAATTTCCAAAACCAGGACTCTTATACTCCCATTCTAGAGCAACCACTTGGAGATACATCAAGTCTAGAAAAGAGTATAGAAATCTTGCAGGAGTCTATGTTACAATATCAAAAATCATCTGCCGAGTCTGTCAATAGGTTGGAAGAACAATTGAGTCAATTGGTTAACATTTATAGGAATGAGGAAACTCTATCTTATCAACCTTTGACCAATTCAACTATGCCAAACTCTATTGATCTGACCCAAGACCTTGTTATTTTGGAAATCAAGATTCAATTTCAGCACACCCGTCTGAACTTGTCCAAACTTTAAATGTTAAAGATCCCATTGACATTTTGGCAAGTTATCCTTTTCCTGAAATTGAACTTGAGCATGAATATGATCATGAATCTCAAATTAGTGATTCAATTCTACTTCCTGATTCAATTATGACTCCGGTATCTTCACCTGATTTCAATCCTTTTCCTGAGTCAGTATTGGATCCAGTGCCAGTCCATTGTGAAATTGAGTCACCAATCATATATGATGATCATATTGAACTTGACCAAATTCATACTTTTGAAAGTCTCATTGATAAATTGGCAAGTTCTTCTTTTTATGGAATTGAACTTAATGAGGAATGTGACTTTGATCCTCAAATTTGTGATCCAGTTCAAATTCCTAAATCACTATTGACTCCTGTTTTGTTACCAGATTTGAGCAACATTTCGAGTCAGTTTTGATTCCCATACCTGTCATTCCTGAACTTGAATCACCAATCTTCGAAAGTCACATTCTATCATGGGGAAATAAATGTGGACTTGAGATTCATTTTCTTGATTTGGACCCACATCCTGAACCGATCTCGACTCCCGAACCTTTACTTAACTTAAGTCTTTTTCCTGAGTCAGTATTAGTTCCTGTACTTCCTGAGTCCAAATCAATCATTCCATTCTGGGATAAGGGTTTTGATAAGTTTGACTCTAAAATTATTTTAAAATTTTGAAAATTTGATGGGGTAAATTTTTTAATAAAAATCATACATATAGACATCATTCTAGTGGGTTGTATTCTTGAGGTCTCTGGTGGGTTCCTCCGGACTCCACGCAAGAAGGATTGGGCCGCATTTCGTGGACCAATCAGACCACCACCGGAACCACCACCTTGAGGTGATTTTTCCTTCCCTCTCTATTTGTTCATGCATACATATATCATGATGCATTGAGGACAATGCATGAGATAAGTGTGGGGGAGGGTTTATTAACTTAGAGTTTTTAGATTTTCTTTCTTTTACACTTCTTTTAGGATACTTTTAGAAATCTTCCCTTTTGTATAGGAATTTTCTCTTTCTTTAAGAACTTTTTGGAATTTCTCTTTCTTTAAAAACTTTTTGAAATAAGAGACAAAGTTTTGATCTATTTTTAAGAAAATTAAGATGATCTGAGAAATTAAGAAAACCTTAATTATGACATCTTAAAACTAGTTGAAATAATGGATCTTGTTTAAAATTATAGGCTAAGTAAGATCAATTGGAGAGATAATTTTATCTTGAATTTTTGCCTTAGATAATATACACTTCACACTTACACATTTTTGGGATGGAAACAAAGACCTAAAATGCCATAAATAAATAAAAAAATCATCACTTATTAAGCTGGACAATTATGCCTCAAGAAGCATGATTATTCACGCCTAACGGTGGTCAAAAGAAACAAATAAATCCCCCTTAGTTTTGTGGCCTTGTTTACTTGAGTCCTTAAACCCGAGGGATGTTTTCTCATCTGGTGCCCTAAAACCATCTGGTCTGGGAGTCATCGGATATAGGCTCGCTACATGGGTGAACTAGAAAGCCTAAGAAAACTAAAGAAAGAAAAATATATATATATATAAATAAATGGCTTGATGGTTGGAGTTGAAATCCCAGAAATTTTCACTATCACAATATGCATATTATCTAGGTTTTATGAAAGATAAAATATTCAATCCAATTTTGAATTCTTACCTTAATTAAAGACAAGATCTTGCGTGGAGACTAAGTTTAACGAAGAATAATTTTTTGGTGGACTTATGACCTTAGATCACTTATATTTTTGCAAAAATATTTTGAAAGCTTGTCTCCTTTTCAAAATGTGTTTTCAAAATACTAACATTTGTCTTCTTTCTTTATGGATTTTGTGAGTGCAATCCGCTGAAAACCCTCAGGAGACAACACTCCTCCTCTAGGGTAACCTAGAGGTTTAACGACTTGTTGCACATGCTCAGTACAATCGCGTCACCTGCGAAAGTGGTGTAATAACCTTTGTAGTATAGTTTTTCTTTTCTTGTTTTGCTCGGGACGAGCAAAAGAATAAGTGTGGGGGTGGTGATTAGTCTACAATTCTGCATTATTATTTCGCATTCTCCCACCGATTTATGAATAAATTATCGATCTAAATCGTGTTTTGGTCTTTATTGTAGGTAGATCCAAAGTTCAAGGGCAAAGATGTAATAAGAGCTTAATTAAACCCAATTAAGGGTAATTAAATTTGCATTACTTGGAGGCCAAGCAAGGGATTATCTAGAAGATACAATGAACCTAGCCTCTTGCGCATATCAGACGAATTTACCAGAAACGGAATATACCAGGAAGCGTCTCAAAGCAAGACGGAGCCCCAGACCAAAACCAGGGAGTTCTCTCCCTGGTTTGGCCGCGGATCCGTGGCAGGAGCCGCGGATCCGCAGCTTGTTAGTGGAGCCACGCGTCGATTTTCGACGCGTGGCCCCGTCTCGTCTTCTAAAAGCATCTTTCGCCTATAAATAGACCTGCATAGGCCCAGAGCGCAAGCAGTCTTCGTTTTTAGGAGTAGGTGTAGATTTTAGGAGTAGTGTAGGTGGTGCACTTCATTTCTCTTGTATTTTTATTTCTTTTTAGATCATTGTAGTAAGGTTGAGTGATTCATAGAGAGAGAGATAGAGAGGTATTGATGTAATAGATAGTGACAGTCTATGTAAAGGTGCCTCCTTTCTCTTCCATTATAATCTCCTTCTCTTCTACATGATTTCTTGCTAACTTTTATTCTCATGGCAATCTAACTACTAACCACTAACCATCTAACCAATTACTTGATAACCCACATGAATCGGGTAGCCTCTATTAAGGCCTTGTTCTTGCAAGAGCCATTGATGGCCAATGATGATGGGTTCTAACATCTAACTTGCTAACCAAGCTAACTCTCTTTTATTTCATACATTCTTTTAGTAGTCTAATGAGTTGATGCTTGTATTAGCTTGATCTTGATGCATGTTTGAATGTGATGAACCATCTATGTGCCATGTTTTGTATCGTCTCTTGAAGCCAAGGATTAATGATGGCCGAGGATCAAAATGTGAGGCAACTATCATGAAGAGGTTAGCATGGTTAGTGGAGTATTTAGTAGTTAGTAGCCATGAGTTTTCTTTTCTCTTATTTTAGAAATCATTTTCAAAACTCTTTTCTCATTTTTCTATCGATGTTTTCACCGCCTTCTTAGTTCATCCTTGTTTCATCTCCTTTTCTAGTTTGTTTTTCAAACCACTCTTCTATTTGGTTTTTACATCGACGTTTTCATGGCTCTCCTCACCTACCACATTCTGGATTTCCTGTTCCTTTTCTTTTCACTTTCTTTTTTATTCTTTCAACAAAGAAGAATTATTAACAAAAGACGTGAATAGAAACTGTCAATGCTTCTATCGCCTCCCTTCCCTGTGGATACGACCCGTTGAGCCCATGTTATAACGGAAGTATCAAGGGTACATTAGCACACATTCGAGCTTTTCATCGATTTCATAAACAAACACTTTTTTGAGTGCTAGTTCCGCCTCGGTCAGCTGCGGAAACACGGCCAAAGCTGCATTTTCGCGGCTTTGCTGCAACGGTTGGGGGAGCGTTTGCTCCCCCTATCTTCGTACGCCCCTCCCCGTTAGTTTTTGTCTATAAATACTCGGATTTCAGAGCGTACTAGGATTTCATTCTTTTTAGTGTCGGTTGTTATTTTTCTTTTTATGTAATTTTTAGTTCTCATTTATGTAATTCAGAGGAGATCAGAGTTTCATAGGAGAATGAGAATAAAGCTTGTGCTGAGAGTGACACGGCATAAATTGTTCTTCTTTTTTCTTATAAAATCGAATCTATAGTTACCTTTTTTTATATACTTTTTTTTGTGTTCTTCTTCTTTTCTACTTCTCTCTTTCTTGTACCAATTGCTATCCAAGTGAGTCTTATAGCATTGAAAGAGCCTTTCCTTTGCGAGTCCCACTGATAGCTCATGACGATGGATTTTAGTTTTAGTCTGTATACTTTCATACTTATTTTGTCTTGATGATGTAATTGGAAGAGCGAGAATAAACTCTTATAGGCTATGCGCTGATTGCCTCCACTTCAAGGTAACATCATCGCCAAAGATTCATGGTAAGCTTTTGGTCAAATGAGGTAAGTAATTATTTTTAATTTCTTTCTTTTAACTTTTAGTGTAAATTACTAACACTAATATCTTCCAAATCTCTTTCACTCTTTTTAAATTTCTTTGTACATATCATTCTATTTTCTCCACATTCTCAATCTACCACTTTCTTTTTAACTTAACTTTAACTTATTTTTCCTTTTCTTTTAAAGAACTAAAAGAAGATCTTTAACCATTCTTTGTAACTTAAAAGAGAACTTGCTAAAAAATCTTCCATCGCTGGTCCCTCCTTGTGTATCACGACCCGCATAGCCACTTGCTATAGCGGTAGAATTGAGCACCTTGTACTATTATTATAAAAGTTCGGAAATTCTGTATTTTTGTGCAGGTAAAATCTCAATCATTGAACAAGCGGTTAAAACAAGATCTTCACAAATAAATTGGTTAAAACCAAAGATAAAAGGAGGTTTCCTCAAATTCAGGACCTAAAACTGTAAATCCAAAAAGAGATAAAAACATATCGTGAAACCAGGGAGCAGCACCCCTGGGTGTGGCCACATGGCTACACCCAGGCCGTGGAAACGCGGTCAAAGCCTCATTTTCGTGACTTTGTTGAGTTTGTTAGGGGAGCGTTTGCTCCCCCTATCTTCATACGTTATGCCCCTTTTGGTTTGTGCCTATAGATACTGGGATTTCTCAGTATACAGGGAATGATGAAGCATAGATAGATTCTTAGGCCAGTTTTTTATTCTTTTTAGTATAGGTTTTTATTTTCGTTTTATGTAATTTTTATTTCTTTATAAGCATAGGATAGACTGAGATTCATGTAAGTAAGAGAGAGATTTATGTTGAGAGTGACACCGATGTAACCTCCTCCTTTCTTTCATCGTTTCTACAAGCAATCAAAGGCAACATATTTATGCTCTTTTTTGTTTTTATGTTCTTCTTCTTCTTTCTACTTTTTTTCTTTTCGTTTTGATGAGTATCCAAGTGAACCTAGAAGCATCAGTATAGCTATGTTTATGTGAGTACCACTGATATTTCATGATGATGTTCTCCTCCTCAAGATTATGTATCATTTCATTCTTATTCGTCTGGATGATGTAATGCGAATGGGGATTGAGCTTGATCTTATGGGTTATGTGTTGATCGCCTCCGAGGCAAGGTAAACATGCAAGGATTTCAGGTACGTCATCAACCAGAGAAAGGTAAGTATTTCTTTTAGGTTTACTTTCTTTTCTTTTAAACTTTAGTTTGGATCACCACCATCACCAAATCTCTACTATTTTCACTTTCTTTGTACAAAATCACCATCTCTATCTACCACTTTCCCAATTTAACATAACTTATTTTCTTTCAAGAACTAAAAGAAAAACTTTAACCATTTTCAAGTTACTTTAAAGAGAACTTGCAAAAAGCTTCCATCGCTAGTCCCTCTTTGTGGATCACGACCCGCATAGCCACTTGCTATAGCGGTAGTATTGAGTACCTTGCACTTTCTATTATCAATCCTAAAATTCTATATTTTCTGTGTGCAGGTTTCAACTCGATTAGGGAGATCCTTTCATTTGGCTATATTTATTGCATTTGTTATTTGTTTGTGCACTCATACTTGTTTTCATGGTATCACACGCTTCTCTAGCATCAATTCCCCAAATTTGATGGGTTGAACTTTCCTATTTGGAAGGTCAAAATGAACTTATTCCTTAAGTCCCTAGGAGTTAGAGTTGCCAAAGCCATTACAAAAGAATTTCTTGAACCTCACGGTGATGAGGATACATGGTCCGAGGCAACTGCTAAGGACTATGAGGCCAATGCTAAAGCCCAATATGCACTTACACAAGCATTAAATGATGATGATCTTTCTCGTGTAATAAATTGCAAATCTGCTTATGAGGTTGGAATTATCTTATCATTACACATGAAGGAACGTCATAAGTCAAGATATCTAAAGTTGACTTGCTCCTTTTTCAATCTGAGAATTTTCATATGCTTGATAATGAAAGTATAGATGAGGTGCTCACTCGGTTCACCAAGATCACTAATGTTTTATCTTCTTTAGGTGACAACATTGATAATGACCAAAAGATTCGAAAGGTCATTAGAGCTCTTCCCACTTAGGAAGTCAAGGCAACTAACTTCAAGGAGCTCAACGATAGAGAGGAGATGGACTTCTCCAGCTTTATTGAAAATCTCAAAACCCATTAGATGGAGAGAAAAGAAAGGGAGACTCCAAAGAAGAAAGCAATAGTTTTCAAGGCTACTCCATCATCCTTTGATAAAGAAGAATCGTCAGAAGACGGTGATGAGGACTTTACCATGCTCACTAGAAAAGCGGGCAAAATATTTTATAAGAAGGGAAAGTGATCGGTCACATATATTGCATACATATTGTCACATTTTCATGCTTGATATCTAAATAAATCATATTAATAAGTCCTATTGTTCTTTATAAAATGCAGGCCAATTGCTAAAGGATAGGCCAGAGAAACGAGCCCAAAAGCCCACTTAATTCAGAATAAATTCGAAATCAGGAAATCAGGGAAAATCTTGGTATATCAGAGAGGTTGAAAACTGGTTGAAATGAATCCTCCCAAATCGAGCGGTTGAAGCCAACAAATCAAAGATCGTTTCGTCAAATCTGGGAGCTGCAACAGTAAATCCAACAAGACAAAAGAAAGCCCAAAGCCACGCCAACATACTCTCCACCTGGATGTGGCCAACTGGCCACATCCAGGCCGCGAATCCGCGGCCTAAGTCGCGGATCCGCGGCTTGTTGGTGGAGATAAGGGGAGCGTTTGCTCCCCTTTTCTCCTCACTCCCTTCCCTCTGAGGTTTTGCCTATAAAAGCTAGGGTTTTGTATTGAAAATGGAGCGAAGGTAGGATTAGAATTTTTGTTATTTCTTTAAGGATTTAGGCTCTTTGTTAGATAGTGTAAAAGTTGTATTTTGTTTTACAATTTGTAGTTCAGTACAAACACTTGTGAGAGAGAGGAATTGAGTGCTTATAACTTGAAGATCGAAGTGACATCAATACAAGAGTCGAGCTCCATTTTTTTCTACTCATTTTACGGTATGTTTTACTTTAATTACTTACATTGTTTCTTGTTTCCCATGAGTAGCTAAATCATTTTTCTGGGCTCACTATTGTACCTCTCTCCAATTCTTCTTCTTTTCTGATTTTCATGAAAAAGACCCAATGAATTATTTGCATGCCTAACTTAAAGCCTTTCTTCTTGAAAGTGTTCTTGAAGGCACATGAGGATGGGTTTGGATCTGTAAACTCCTGCTTCTTTTAAGAATGTTTCTTGAACTATTTTTATTTCATACTTGCTTCTTCGCGCTTGATGATTTAACATTTGATTCAAAACGATTTCTTAAAGAAACGAGTGAACTCTTCAAACCATCTTATGTGCTTTACTTCAAACTTTCTAAAATCAACCTTAAGTTTTGCCTATGATCAAGTTGAGGCACTTAGGATTTCAATAGAAGAATAAACGGTTGAGTAGTGAGATAGTGAGCCCAGATTTTCTTCCTTATTATAATCAAACAAACAATTTTCAAGTTTTCTAAATCACCTTCTTCAAAGCCTTCTCCAAAGTTGCAATTTCTCTTTTAATCATCTCCTTCTTTCCATTCTCTTTTCAATTAAAAAATGAGCACAATTCTTTGTCATTAAACGAAACACCGAAAAGCTTTCATCGCATTCCTCCTCGTGGACATGACCCGTTAGCCACAAGCTGCACGGTAAATTTCTTAACTCTTTGATTGTTCTTTGATTTTTAGCAATCAATTTTTTGCGCCGTTGCTGGGGAGGGAACGGTGTATTTGTTTTTTAACAAGTTTGGTGTGTTGTTTCAGGGACTTGAAGATTCAAATCTAGCGTTCAAGCTTTGCAAAAGAAGACTTGCAAATTTTGCCCCTACTCTCGAAAGTAGGAAACAGAATTTCAAGAAATTGCATTGCAAAAGTTAAAAATTTCATTAGACTACTAAAACTCTTTTTTTTTGCAGGACATATTGCTCGCAAAAAAATTATATTTTTGTACGTTATATTCTTGCTATATCTGCTATCCACTATCTCTGTTTTAATCCAACAGTAATTTGAGTGATTGTTAATTGCTTAAAAAAAAACGTTTAGACTTGCATTCTAGGCATTTGTCTAATTACGTTTATTTTACAATTACTGTTGAAGATAGCTGGAGACAAGGTATGTATGCATAACATATAGTTTAGGAAACATTTTTGGGTGATATTTGCTTTTGAATGCTACTTTTCTATATCTTGCACACTTTGCACAAATTAATTCTAAGGGCAAAATCCAAGTCAAGATAAGATGGGGAAGTCATTACCCTTCCTTAGCCCACAAATCATCTCCAAGCACGCACAACATAAGCTTAAGTAAATTCTGATAGACGTTGGTCTTAGAGACATCTCGAACTCATTAGGAGATTATCCTAAGGGGGAAGGTGTTGGAATTTGACTCTTGCTAAATCAGTGTCTAGGAAGGGGATTAAGGGCCGAAAGCCCGAAGGTTGGTGGTTACTTAATTAAGGAACGTCTTTGACGGATAACCTCCCACAAATCTTGCCCTGACCTGGCTGATTAGCTTGTGGTCAAAGTGTACATTATACCTCTTGTGGACAATCAACCAGTTAGGAGTTGTCTAGGTCAAGGTTACCGTTGACTAGGCTTGGTTGGTTTCTCTTCTTGACTATTGGTGAACTTGTTTGTGATTGTGTTTGTGTATGCAAGTGTGGTCAAGAGACCCTAATTCATCTAGGTTAACTAGAAACACATCACCACCCAAGTTCGAAACAAGATCAGATTCGGTTATGGATCAACCGACATCTTTGCAGGATAGGTTCTATCCCATTAGAACATCACTTCCATCCTGCATCCACTTCCATCGGTTGGTGAATATAACTTTGAGCTTAAGCCATAGTTCATCAATACACTCCCTAAATTCCATGGCTTAGAGTCTGAAGATGCTTATTTCTTCATAAGAGAATTTGAAGAAGTATGCTTAATGATGAAAATCCCACACCTTGCAGATGATGCTATTAGGTTGAGATTTGTCCCATTTGCTCTTAAGGACTTAGCCAAGAAATGGCTCTACAGCTTAGCGGCCGGCTCTATCACATCTTGGGATAGTTTCATCAAGGTCTTCTTGAAGAAATTCTATCCAATTCACAAGACCGCTCTCGTTAGGAAAAACATCATACAGTTCAAATAAGAACCTAGTGAACCGTTTTGGAGGTACTTTGAATGCTTCAAAGACCTCCTTGTCTAATGTCCTCATCATGGAATAGAG
Organism: Agave tequilana; assembly: GCA_038442645.1. Classification (NCBI taxonomy): domain Eukaryota; kingdom Viridiplantae; phylum Streptophyta; class Magnoliopsida; order Asparagales; family Asparagaceae; genus Agave; species Agave tequilana. The sequence continues at coordinate 16,516 of JAVJIF010001034.1, read as the reverse complement.
AAATGGCGACAATGCCAAATTCTTTATGACGGTTTAGACTACTCTACCAAGACCCTCTTAGAAAGCATGTGCCAAGGGGATTCTTGTAGAAGGATGAGCATGAAGGATGGGATTTATATGAGAATCTAGCTGAAAAGACCATCCAATGGGAACCTTCTAGTGAAAGCTCTAGAAATCCAAACTCTATCTCTTCAAAAGGAGGTCTCCGTTCGATTGAATCATCCATAGCTAACGAGGCTAAGTTAGCTAAACTAGCGATAAGACTGGAAGCTTTAGAAACTAAGGAACCAAGTCCAGTCAATCAAGTCAGCCCGAACCAATTTCCAACTCCGGGTTGTACTTACTGTCAGGCCATGAATCATGTGTTTGAGGAGTGTCCTGTATTTCAAGCTCACCAACACTTTTCTGAACAGATGAATGCGGCCTTTTCAAGGCCGAACAATGATCCTTACGCTCCAACGTACAATCCTGGCTGGAGAAATCACCCAAATTTCTCATGGAGCCAACAAAATAATGACCACCCACGGTCAAACCATGCAAGCCATTTCCATCATTCCAATAATTCTTCTAATCATCAGCCCAACTTTTCCAATCACCCTCACAATTCTCCCAATAATTTTTCAAATTATCAACAAAATTTTCCCAACCAAGCTCCACCATCTTCCTTCTAGAATCCTCAACTCGAAAGGAGAATGACTGATTTTGAAAGAAACATGGAAAGGTACATGAAGAATTAAGATTCCCTCATGCAAACAATATAGAGGCTAGAGGGTCAAATGAGCCAGTTAGCCAACCCACAACATGAGAGACAAAAGGGTACCTTACCCAATCAACCAATTATGAATCATAGGAATTCACAACAAGCTCATTTGGTTGAGGATCAATTACTGAATCAATGTAATGCTGTTCATACATTGAGGTCAGCAAAGAAAGTTGATAACCAAGTGTCAACACCACCTAATCCTAGTCAGTACAATCACACTTCAGCATCCACCTCATCTAATCCTACTCCTCCTAAATTTGATGAATCTGAAAAAGATAAGTCACCAGTCATGTGCACCAGCCTATAGCACCATTTCCTAATAGGCTGAAAACAAGCAAAATCCACACATGGATAAGATAATTGAGATCTTTAATCAAGTAAAGATAAATGTGCCACTTCTTTATGCCATCCAATAAGTCCCATCTTATGCTAAGTTTCTTAAGGACATGTGCACCAAGAAGAGAAAGACTAATGTACCTAAAAAGGTCTTCTTAGCCACTAACATTAGTGAGCTACTATCTGATCCGATCCCTATTAAGTATAAGGATCCAGGTAGTCCAACTATTGCCTGCATAATGGGACAAGCCGAGATTAGTCGTGCACTTCTTGACTTGGGGGCAAGTATCAACTTGCTTCCATTCTCAGTTTATCAACAACTCGGGTTGGGCAATCTTAGTCCAACTCGAGTCACTATCCAACTGGCTGACCGTTCAGTGAAAGTTCCAAAAGGGGAGATTAATGATGTCCTTATCCGGGTTGGGGAGTTTATTTACCCTGTTGATTTCATAGTTCTAGAGACACAACCTTTGTCTAACTCCAATCATAGGGCTCAAACTCCTGTTATCCTAGGGCGACCATTCCTTACTACTGCCAATGTCATCATCAATTGTAGGAATGGGACCATGAGGTTAACTTTTAGGGATATGGCTAGAGAAGTCAATGTCTTCAACCTAGAAAAACAACCTCGTAAGATAAGAGATCAAACATTTAAGGTAAACTTTGTTGAAAATAATTGTGATGAAGAGAGTGAAAATATAGAAGATGAGTCGTTGTTTCTTAATGAATTATTTAAGAATGAATGCGATTATCTTGATGAGAAGCCTAAGTCGGAGATTCTAATATTAAAGTACCCTTTGAAAAGGGAAAATTTGATTTGAATGTCTTCACTTTCGATGAGCCAACCAATAATGTATCACAGGAGGATACAGTTCAAGAACCTCCGATTGACATACTATTTGAAAATCTCTTTGAAGAAGAACTAATGTGTTTGGATGAACCAACTAGGGATCTTTTGGTTAATTACACATCTCTAGGGGAAAGTGTTGATCTAAGCTTTGAGGAGATATATAAAGCCAAGTTAGAATTCTTAGGTATTCATAGTGAGGAAGTTCCAACTGAGAAGTGTGGTGGTGATCAATTTTTGAATAATGAATGTAAAAATAGGAGGAAGAAAAACCTAAAGAAGTTGAGATTGGGGAGGAAGAGAGTTAAAATGATAGAAAAATTGGCCTCCCCACTTTGCCCTATAAAGAGGACCCATTGGAATGACGGGAAGAAAGCTAGAGGGATAAGACCGAAAAAGATCTAGGTGTGAGAGAAACTTGATGTTGTACATATTCCTGTATAACATGTGCACACCTCTTTTACATTTCATTTCATGCATGTATATAATTCATTCATATATTGGGGACAATGCATGAGATAAGTGTGGGGGAGGGCTCTAACATGACTAATATAAAAAAAAAGAAATATTTGCATATATATTAAAAAAAAACTTTTTGAAAGGTAAGAACATTATTTTGATATATTTTTGTAAGAAATTAAGTCAATTTTAAGGAATAGGAAAATCATAATTAGGATTTCTTACACTTGGTCAAAATAAGATGACTTATTTGATTTTTGAGGTTAGGAAGAAAATTTGTGAAAGTAATTTAGTCTTGATATTTACCTTGATGAAATATGCACACTAAATACATTTACATACTTAGGGTTTAAAAACAAAGACTCTTATGCCTTATAAAAATATATATGTATAAAAATAATAATAATAATAATAATAAACAAATCTAATTATTGATTAGCTAGGTGCTTTGGCCTAAGCAAGCCTTGGTATTTATGCAAAAGATAATTAGATAAGTTTGAAATATATATATATATATATATATATATATATATATATATATATATATAAAATCCTTTGATTAAGCTGGGTATTAGTGCCTCATGAAGCATAAGTATTCACGCCTAACAGGGGTACATTTTATAAATAAAAACCTTGGTTTCGTGGCCTTATCTGCTCGAGTGTTTAAGTCCTTAGGGGTGTTTTCTCACCTGGTGCCCTAAAACTGTCCGATTTGGGTGTCACCGATTAAAGAATCGTTACATGGGCAGATTAGAAAGCCTAAAGAAATTGAAGAATAAATTCCACCAAAAATAAATGTAAATAAGGCATAGGAGTTAATGTTAAAGAACCCTTAGTCAAACTTCACAATCACGATGGTGCATATGACTTAGGGTAAAGTAATAGACTAGATGAGAAAGAAAATTTGACTCCTTACTTTGATTGATGACATGTTTTTGAATGGAGACTAAGTTTAGGAATGAAAAATTTGATATTCCTATAACTTATAGATTACTTAAACTCTCACAAATATACTTCAAATATTTTCTCTTTTCAAAATGCTTTTCGAAAATACTAACTTTTTTCTCTTTCTTTATGGATTTTGTGGGTGCAATCCACTGAAAACCCTCACGAGATAAAACTCGTCCTCTAGGGGTAACCTAGAGGTTTAACGGCTTGTTGCACATGCTCAGTGCAATCGAGTAACCTGTGAAAGCGGTCTAATAATTGATTAAGATTAGTTTTGATATTTTGCTCGAGGGCGAGTAAAAGATAAGTGTAGGGGTGTGATCGGTCACATATATTGTATACATATTGTCACATTTCCATGCTTGATATCTAAATAAATCATATTAATAAGTCCTATTATTCTTTATAAAATGCAGGCCCATTGCTAAAGGATAGGCCAGAGAAACGAGCCCAAATGCCCACTTAATTCAGAATAAATTCGAAATCAGGAAATCAGAGCAAATCTTGGCATATCAGAGAGGTTGAAAACCGGTTGAAATGAATCCTCCCAAATCTAGCGGTTGAAGCCAACAAATCACTGATCGTTTCGTCAAATCTGGAAGCTGCAACATTAAATCCAACAAGACAAAAGGAAGCCCAAAGCCACGCCAACAGACTCTCTACCTGGATGTGGCCAACTGGCCAAATCCAGGCCGCGGATCCGCGGCCCATGCCGCGGATCCGCGGCTTGTTGGTGGAGATAAGGGGAGCGTTTGCTCCCCTTATCTCCTCACTCCCTTCCCTCTGAGGTTTTGCCTATAAAAGCTAGGGTTTTGTACTGAAAATGGAGCGAAGACTAGGATTAGAATTTTATTATTTTTTTAAGGATTTAGGCTCTTTGTTAGATTCTGTAAAAGTTGTATTTTGTTTTGCAATTTGTAGTTCAGTACAAACACTTGTGAGAGAGAGGAATTGAGTGCTTGTAACTTGAAAATTGAAGTGACATCAATACAAGAGTCGAGATTCATTTTCTTCTACTCATTTTACGGTATGTTTTACTTTAATTACTTGCATTGTTTCTTGTTTTCCATGAGTAGCTAAATCATTTTTCTGGGCTCACTATTGTACCTCTCACCAATTCTTCTTCTTTTCTGACTTTCATGAAAAAGACCCAATGAATCATTTGCATGCCTAACTTAAAGCCTTTCTTCTTGAAAGTGTTCTTGAAGGCACATGAGGATGGGTTTGGATCTTTAAACTCCTACTTCGTTTAAGAATGTTTCTTGAACTGTTTTTATTTCATACTTGCTTCTTCGCGCTTGATGATTTAACATTCGATTCAAAACGATTTATTAAAGAAAAGAGTGAAGTCTTCCAACCATCTTATGTGCTTTACTTCAAACTTTCTAAAGTCAACCTTAAGTTTTGCCTATGATCAAGTTGAGGCACTTAGGATTTCAATAGAAGAATAAACGGTTGAGTAGTGAGATAGTGAGCCCAGATTTTCTTCCTTATTATAATCAAACAAACAATTTTCAAGTTTTTTAAATCACCTTCTTCAAAGCCTTCTCCAAAGTTGCAATTTCTCTTTTAATCATCTCCTTCTTTCCATTCTCTTTTCAATTAAAAAACAAGCACAATTCTTTGTCATTAAACGAAACACCGAAAAGCTTTCATCGCATTCCTCCTCGTGGACACGACCCATTAGCCACAAGCTACACAGTAAATTTCTTAACTCTTTGATTGTTCTTTGATTTTTAGCAATCAGAAAGCAACTTCCATAGAGGAAGACATCAAGTGAGATTCGAAAAGAAGGAGGAGACGGGTCCTTGCTTTCATTGCAAAAAGACGGGCCATCTAATTACGTATTGCCCCTCACTTCAAGCCACTACCTCCAAGAACGTGCATAAGAAGAAGAAGGCAATGGTAGCCACTTGGGATGTTTCGGAGATGGACTCCAAAGAGGAGATTGATTTTGCACATGTTTGCTTCATGGCAAACGGAGAGGAAGCGTCCATGGTAAATCTCGAAACCTCTTTAGAAGATAATGATTTAACTATGGATGAACTAGCATAATTTTTTAAAGAATTACAAAATAGGTAAGAAGACTCTCTAGCACAAAATAAAAAATTGAAAAAGGAAAATAATTTTCTAAAGAATATGTTAGAAATTGCTTTTAAAGAGAAAAATGACTTATCCATTTCTTTTGAAAAAATGAAAAAGGATCTTTATAAAAACAAACATGTTTTTAAGGGTAAAAGCCCAAATATTATTTTTAGCAAAAATGAATTTTCGAATATCCAAAAACATATTGATGTTTTGGATACCACTTTAAAAAAGTATGCTTTTGACATGAACAAATTTGCATCAATGTTTCCAAAGGGAAAAACCCAGTGGAAACATACATCTCATTCATCTAACACACACAGTGAAAAACATGCACACACGCGCGCGCACACACACACACAGCCCCCCAACATAAGCATGCTTTCATGTATAGCAAAGTGTACACATGTGCTTATTGCGGCCACAAAGGCCATTTAGCAAAATTTTGCTTTTCCAAGTTAAATATGTTAAACAAAAATGTTTGAGTTCGAGAAAGTATTAATCCTATAGGACCCAAAAAGATTTGGGTACCAAAGAACACACTAAACTTGATTAATGTAGGTGTGTCATCCCCCTCCAAGACATAGGGGGAGATGGTGCCTTGGTGGTGGGTGCATCGAAGGTCAAAGGATCAACCGTCACATTTCATCACTATGAAGAGGCACCTATTTTAGAGATTACCCATGGTTTGATAACTTCTCCACTTGAAAATTTCATTTCTAGTTAGATCTATACATGCATGGGATTAGCTAGTTTCTTTTTAGGGTAATATGCTTTAATTGTGTACACATGCTTATTTTTATTTTTATATCTTGCCTATATTTGAGCTAGTTTAGCTTTTGCTCTTTTCTAGCCCATAATTTGCTTTTTCATGTGTAGAGTATTTTCCCTTGTTCACTTGGTTGATGGATATCTTTGGATATTTGTGCATATATACATATATTGTCAATATATCCATCTTGTGTTTGGGTAGTGTATTTAAACCATATTTAAGTAATAAATCAAGATAGCAATTGTGCCCCTCAACTCTTATCAAGAGGAATGATGAGGAGAAGTCCAGAACCCGTCAAGGGTATTCGACTTTAATATCTTATTTTTAATAGCTTCATATATGTGTTAATTATTGAAAAATATATTGTTAATATAATAATAATAAAATAAAATAAAATTTTTTTATGTGTTTTCGTGCCTATAAGATTTATTATATTATTTTCCTATTTTCTGTGTAAAAATATACAAGTAAAAATTATTTTTCAAAAGCCCTAAAATCCTACTTTTTAAAATTATTTTTTGGCTGTCCCGGTCAACCGACCGGTCGATTGAGTTGACCTGGCAAAAAGGCGGTCGACCGAAGTAGCCTGGTATTCAAAAAAAAAATTGTTTGGCCTAAAGTTGGCGACCGGCCGGTGGACTGATTGTAACCGAGATTGCTCTCGGTTAGACCCCGGTCGACCGTTAGTCAGATCTAGCTATGGTTTACCCGTCCATAAAACCCCAAATTTCTCTCATTCTTTCTTCCTCCATTGATTGCATACATTTATTGCATTATTCTTTATTACATATCCACATTTATCATGTAATAAATTTGCTAAATTTATTGTCTTAAATTTCTAGTTTGTAGAAGATAATCATTGGGAGAAAGAAGATAAAATCAAATAAATATCAATTAAATTCAAATTTAGCTAGATCTATTTGGTTAGAGGAGGATGATCCCAAATCCAGTTGGTTAAATTCAGTTTTTAGTGAATCAAGTGGTTAAAGGTAAAGATCAACCGAGGATAACATCAAATACAGAGTCCAAATCCAAAGGGATAAATGGATAGAGAGAAGATCAATAGATGAGATGAAGCAATTTTGACTCAGATTCTGGCTGGATACATTTTAGTATTTGAATCATAACTTTCGCTATCAGAACTCAAATCTGATGATTCAAGATGATCTAGAAAGAGGACTAAAGGGCTACAACTATTAATTTGATCATTATTTCTAATTCTATCATTTTATAAGTTATATTTAACAATAAATATGCCAATAAGCTGCAGATCAGAACTGAATATCCACATCAAATCAAGTTTGGAGATAAGGGGAGGATTCAAACTTAGAAATAGCCAGTTTCCCTTATCTTCATACTCCTCTACCCTCTGTATTTTTCCTATAAATACCTGCAATCTCAAAGGCAAAAGAGGAATGACCAAGCAGAGAGTAGAATTTAGGCTAATTTGTAGTTTGTAACTTAGATTTTTTATTTTCTTTATGTAACTAAGAGGAGGGGATACTTTCATGGAGAAATGAGAGCAAGCTTGTACTGAAGGTGATACCGGTGTAAGTGATCTTTTCTTCTATTGTTATTTGAATCGAATCGAAGTTTCTTTTACTTCTTTACTCTTGTTTTCGTTTACTTCTCTCTTCTATGTTTGTGGATCCAAATGAAACCGATAGCCTCGAAATTGTCTTGCCCTTGCAAGTGTCATTAATGTCTTATGGTGATGGATATGCATTTCTATGGTAGTGTAGCTTGCCCCTTTAATTCATAGTGCAGTACGGGAATGGCCAAGATCCTATTTGTTACACTTCGCTCGCCTTCAAGCAAAGGTACATCGTTGATACGGGTCAAAGGTAAGCAAGCACCTAAGAGGTAAGTAAGTTTTTTTAGGTTTTAGTTTTCTTTTCTTTTAATTTTAGTGTAAATTACTAACACCATAATCTTCTAAATTTCTTTCAATCTTTTTCAATTTCTTTGTGCATATCCAATTTCATTTTCTCCACCTTCTCGATCTATCACTTTCTTTCTAACTTAACTGTAATTCCCATTTTCTCTTTTTTTAAGGAACTAAAAGAAGAACTTTAACCATTCTTTGTAGCATAAAAGAGAACTTACTAAAAAACTTCCATCGCTAGTCCCTCCTTGTAGATCATTACTCGCATAGCCACTTGCTATAACGGTAGTATTGAGCACCTACACATCTCTATTTTAAAGTTCTGAAATTCTGTATTATTTTTGTTCAAGTAAAACCTCAATCAAATTTTAGCGTCGTTGCCGGGGAAGGACGGTAAGTTATTCTCTTTTGAGATTTATTTTGGTTAACTCTCTTCTTTGTTCTTGGTGTACAGATTTACCAATAAGGAATTTTTGCTGCAGTGGACATATAAGTGGCCCTGGACTCTGCTCGAGAAAGCAGAGCCCAGAAGCCCTCAGATTTGCTACATCCTGTGACAATCTGAGTGAACTACTAACCTGTATTTTTGCAGGTTGGCTGAATTACAAAGCTAAAATTGTGTAGCAATTTATTTCCTTATTTATCTCACTGTACTTATTTTCTAATCTCAACAGTAAAATGATGTTTGTTAAATGCTAAAAATAGATTAGACTTGCATTTAGGCACGTGTCTAATTCGTTTACATTTTATATTACTGTTGAAGAGTGCTAGAGCAAAAGGTACGTATGCATAGCATATAGTTTAGGAAACATTCTTTGGTGATATTTGCTTTTGAATGTTACTTTCTATATATTGGACACTTTGCACAATCAATCTTAAGGGCTTGTCCTTTAAACAAGATAAGGTGGGGAAGTCATTACCCTCCCTTAGCCCACAAACAATTTCCTCACTCACTAACCCAAGCCTAATTAAAACTGAGTAGACGTTTGCCCTAGGGACATCCAAGACTCAAATAGGAGACTGACCTAAGGGGGAAGTTGATTTGAATTTGACTATTGCCAAATCGGTGTCTAATGTTCGGGATTGAGGGGCGAAACCTCAAAGGCTGGTGGTTTGGCATAATTAGGCCCGTTGCTTTAAGCACGGATACCTCCCACCAATCTTGCCTCTACCTGGCCAATTAACTTGTGATCAGATTCGACAATATACCCCCCGTGATAGTCTAACCAGTTAGGAGTCGTCTAGGTCTAAGGTCTATCCTAACTTAGGCTAGATTTTTTTTCTTTTCTCTTTATTTGTTTGCTTATTGGTTTGTTTTTCTTTGTTTGTGTTTGACATTTCTTGTGTGATATGGCTTATAACAACAATTTTTCCAATTTTAATGGTTATCCATGTTACACTCCGACCTCTTTTTTGGATATTACCAACTCGGTATATCATAACTTTAACCAACCTATTTTGCCAGATTGGTCTTATTCGAATAATTACATGCCCCAGTCCCAATATTATGAACATGACTAGAATAATCATCACTACTCTTAACAGAGTCAATGGGGATACAACTCCCCCAAGTCATATTGTCAACTACCCTACTAACATCCAGCTTCATATACTCCTTCCGAACCGAACAACCATTAGAAGAATCAATTGACTGGAAAAAGAAGATGGAAGCCTTAGATGAGCTTGAGCGACGAATTCAAATTTTAAAAGACTCAAAATACCATCAAAATTTTCAAGTCACAGATCCTTATTCTATTTTTCAAGGAGAACATGATAATTTAGAAAAGAGTATGGAAACTATGATTCAATGTCAAAATGATCCACTCGATATGATAGAAGTAAGAATTAGTAGATTAGAGAACATGCGTAGGAATAAGGAAACTCTCTGATTGAGATTAAAATAGAGTTCAGATTGTCTTAGTCTCAATGCGAATCCGCTGTAGCAAGGGCTCGAGCGGGTCGTGATCCTCAGGGAAGGATGCGATGCAAGCTTTTGCGGCAGATTCCTCGTATGCTTTGAGTAAACACAGAAAAGATTAGATTTGAAGAGAATATGGATTAAGAAGCATGGTTTTACTGATCTACTACCACAACCCACTATGCAAGTCTTGGATGTTGAATTTCATCTTGAGATAAATGTGATTTACCCTAGGTTATTAAGAGTGATTCAAGTAAGAAAATACGATACTAGATTATAACTAAGTTCCATTATTAAAAACTAAACAAGTTTCATCCTAACATCTAAGTACAGCTTAAGAAAAGATTAATCTTAACTTTAGGCCGTCCTAGTTCTTAAGCATGAAGTCATGATGAGTCCTTTAATTGTGCAACCTAGATTAATAGATCTAGTTATCAGTTTTATCTTCAAGAAAAACAATTATTAAACCTAGGGTTTCTGATGGATGGTCATCAATCGATTCAAATCCTACTTGCCCTAGGGTTGCTTAAGTGATCAGCAAACCATACAAAGAATTAGTTGGACATCATTTTTTTTTCTTTTTCAAATTATTTATTTTTATTCTTTTTTTTATTTTTAATTAGAAGAAAAGAAGAAGAAAGAAAACACGAGATCACAGATGAAAACCGAAGCGAATAAACACAGAGAAAAATAAAATAAAATAGCAAGAATTAAATGTGCAAAAGAAAGTAACCTTTATTGCAGATGAGATCTCCAATTACAAAGCTCCTTCTTCTTCCACAACGAGCATGAAAATAAAAATTACAACTTTGAATAAAAGTGGCTAAAGAAAACCCTAATCGTCTCTGCATGCCCTCCCTGTTGCGAATGCTCTGATATTTATAGGGCAGAATGTAGAGGAGTCCCGGATAAACATCACCACGAAACCTGATACCCAACTCTATCCAGATTGCCGCGGATGCGCGGCTTTTGCCGCGCCTCCGCGGCAATATTGTGTCTCCTGGCCACGCGCTTTGGCACGTGGCCACTCCTGGTCCGTCAAAGTGGGCGTTTGCTACTGGAAGGTGGATCCTGGCCTTTTAATCTAGGTTTTCGAGATAACTTGGTAATCAAGTTACTCTTAATCCAGATTTCTTCAAATCTTCTCTCCACGAAATTCCTCTTTATCTTGGCTCTTTATCCTTATCTTGCAGGTGTTTAGGGTTGGATAGAAGTCTATCCTTCCCTAATTTCTGATATTTGCAACTTTTAGCCCTTGTATTTGCATTTTGAATCTTTGTATTAGCGCTTTTTCACCTGGGCTTCAAACATGGGCTTGGATCTGGGCTTTTGGGCTCTTTAAGCTTTATTTCTTTATTAATTTGACAATTTGAGGCCTGCACATATTAAATAAAGAAATATTAATAAATGTGCATTAAAATATGAATAAATGTGCGAATGCGATGGTATATATGATGACAATTATGCATTTTTCACTACCTATCACACCCCACACTTATCTTTTTGCTCGTCCTCGAGTAAAATCAAAAGAAAGAGAAAAATCTAATCTAGCTAACTCACTTTCGTAGGAATCACGGTTGCACTTAGCATGTGCAACAAGCCGTTAAGCCTCTAGGTTACCCTAGAGGACGAGTGTTGTCTCGTGAGGGTTTTCAGCGGATTGCACCCACAAAATCCATAAAAAGGAAAATATTTGAATTATATTTGAAGAGACTAAGTAGTCTATAAGTTTTAGGATCCTCATTTTTATTCATTCTTCAAACCTAGTCTTTATAAAGTCAATTGTTATTCATTTTAGGTAAGGATTAAAATTGAATTTCTAATATAGTCTTTTTCGTTACCAAAAGTCATACGCACCCTTGTGAATCTAGGAATTCCTTAACTTGGACTCTCATGCCTCTTTATTATTTTGTAACATCATCTAATTTTCTTTCGTGTAAGTATCAAGGCTTCTTGAGGCCCTCATACCTAACTAATTGACTATTAGATGTGTTAATATATATATATATATATATTTTTTTTTTTTTTTGGCATGTATAACTCATCTAATTTTCTTTCGTATAAGTATCAAGGCTTCTTGAGGCCCTCATACCTAACTAATTGATTATTAGATGTGTTAATACATTTATTATATTTCTTAGTTTTCTTAGGCTTTCTAATCCACCCATGTAGCGAACTTAAAGTCGGTGACTCCCAAACCGTTGGCTTTAGGGCACCAGGTGAGAAAACACCCCGCGGACTCAATTCGAGTGAACTAGGCCCCAAAACTAAGGACTTTATTTTATTTACTCACCTTTAGGCATGAATACTTATGCTTCTTGAGGCACATGTATCAGCTTAATTGGTGATTTGTTTTTTTTTTTCTTTTTTTTTTTTTATGAGGCACAAGGTCTTTGTCTTAGAATCCTAGATATGCATTTGGTATGCACATTTCATAAGGTAAAAATCAAGACTAATTATTTATTCAATTTCTCTCCTATACCTAAAATTTAAACAATTTATTTATTTTGACAAGTTTTTAGAAATCCTAATCATGATTTTCCTAATCCTTAAAACTAACTTAGATTTCTTTCAAAAATAAGTCAAAATATTTCCTTTTTATAACATTTTTTTTTTTTTAATATTTATTAGCAATTTTTTTTTATGTTAAAATTTTTTTTTTTTTTAAATTTAAATGTTAGAACAAATAAGAGAAAAATATTTTTTTTTTTTTATCTTTTCTATGTTAGTAACCCTCCCCACACTTATCTCATGCATTGTCCTCAATGTATGAAATGCATGAATGCATGAAGAAAAATGTAAAGAGAGGCAAAGAATAATAGTATACCATAATATGTACAACACATGTATCACTCTCACCTAGAGCTGCTTAGGATTCATCCCTCTAGCTCGTTTCCCATCATTCCAATGGGTTCTCTTTATAAGGCACAATGGGGAGACCAACATTTTTGTTTTAACTTTCTCTCCCCCCAGTTTCATATGTCCACCTCCATTATTCAAAAATTCATCACACCTTTCAGTTGGAACTTCCTTGCCGAGAAATTCTAGCTCAGTTCCGTACATCTCCTCAAAACTTAAATCAACACTTTTTCCTGGAAGTGAATAATTAACCAACATCTCCTTAATCGGTGTATCTAAACATAGGAGTTCTTCTTCAAAGAGACTTTCGAAAGTTAAGTCAATCGGAGTTTCTTGAACTATATTCTCATGCGATATTTCAGTGCTTGGCTCTTTGAAGATACTTAGATCAAATCTTCGTTTTTAAAATGGAACTTTAAAATTATAATCCTCAACATGTGTCATCTTATCACTCAAATCGCACTTATCCTCAAATAACTTGTCAAGAAATAGAGACTCATTTTCACTTTCTTTTTCACAAATGTTCTCGATGAAGTTCACCTCAAATGTTTGGTCTTTAATCTTACGAGATTGTTTTCTAGGTTGAAGACATTGACCTCTTTAGTCATGTTTCCAAAAGTCAACCTCATGGATCCATTCCTACAATTTATGATCGCATTTGCAGTTGCAAGGAACGGACGCCCTAGGATAACGGGAGTTTGAGACCGAAGAGTGGATACAGGTTCGGTCTCCAGAACAACAAAATCTACTGGGTAGATAAACTCCCCAACTTGGACGAGCACATCGGTAATTTCTCCTTTGGGAATTTTATGGATCGGTCAGCCAATTGGATTGTAACCTTAGTCGGACTAAGTTCGCCCAACCCAAGTTGTTGGTAAACTGAGAAGGGGAGTAAGTTGATACTTGCTCCCAAATCAAGAAGTGCATGCTTAATTGCAGTTTGACCTATTGTGCAAGAGATGGTGGGGGCAACCAGGGTCCTTATACTTGACAGGGATCTGGTTAGACAATAGCTCACTAATGTTAGTGGCTAGAAAAACCTTCTTGGGCACATTAGTCTTTCTCTTCTTTGTGCACATGTCCTTAATAAACTTGGCATACTTAGGGACTTGTTGAATTGCATCAAGAAGAGGTATATTGATCTTAACTTGATTAAAAATCTCTCGTACCTTATCCATTTGTGCACATTGCTTATCTTTAAGCCTATTTGGGTAGGGTGCGATGGGCTTATGCATATCTTCGGCTGACTTGTCTTTTTTCGTGTTGTTGGCATTAAGTTGGGATGGAGTGGGATCAGGCAAGCTGAATGCTTGTTTAGAACTTGATGGTGTTGATACTTGGTTATCACTTGTTTTCCCGACCGCAATGTATGAATCGCATTGCACTGACTCATATGATTCTCTTCAGCCAAGTGAGCTTGACTAGAGTTCCTAGGGTTTGGGAATGGTTGACTAGGTAGAGTACCCTTTTGCCTTTCTTGCTGATTCATTTGCATCTCTATCCTAGTCAAGACTTGAGCCAACGTGTCATTGCTTTTAACGATGGTGTCCACCTTTCTTTCCAGAGATTGGAGAGCCTTGTTTCCATTTGTGAATATTGGAAAGAGGTGGAGGATTTTGATAGGGCGGATTTTGGAAATTGTTGGAGAATTTGGGCCTAGTTTGATCATTGTTACTTTGGCCCCATGACAAATTGGGATGGTTTCTCCAACCGGATTGTAGGTGGGCGAATATGGATTGTTGGCGGGCAGATTGTTGGCGGGCAGATTGTTGGCGGGCCTTGTGAAGGCCGCACTCGTATGTTCGGGCAGACTTTGGTGCGCGATGAAGACAGGACATTCCTCGAACACATGGTTCCTATCTTGACAATAAGTACAGCCCGCCGAAGATGTTGGGTTGACTTGGTTCACAGAGACTGGCTCCTTAGTTTCAAGAGCCTCTAGTCTACGCATAACAGCAGCTAACTTAGCATCTTGTGCTATGTTGGCCTCAATGGAATGAATACCTCCTTTTGAAGAAGTGGGGTCATTAGTCCTAGATTTCTCAGGAGTAGGGTCCCACTGGATGGCTTTTTCAGCTAAGTCCTCAAACAATGACCATCCTTCATTTTCATTCTTTTCCAGAAATCCTCCTTGACACATGGATTCTAACAATGTCTTAGTAGAATAATCTAATCCATCATATATGACTTGGCAAAGTCGCCATTTCTCTACCCCATGATGGGGACATTGGGCAAGGAGGTCCTTAAACCGCTCGAAGTATTTCCAAAAAGGCTCATTGGCTGTTTGCTTAAACTGTAGGATATTCTTCCTAATCAGTGCAGTCTTGTGAACGGGATAAAATTTCTTCAAGAAGGCCTTGACGAAACTGTCCCAAGTGTCTATAGAACCAACCTCTAGACTGTAGAGCCATTTCTTTGCTAAATCTTTCAACGCAAAGGGGACAAACCTAAGCTTAATGGCATCTTTTCCCAACTTAGGCATATTTATCATTAAACATACTTCCTCAAATCCCTTATGAAGAAGTATGCATCCTCTGATTCAAGTCCATGAAACTTAGGAAGGGTGCTGATATATTGTGGCTTAAGCTCAAATGGGTCAACACCTTCATTACTCAGCTTGATGCAAGAAGGAATAGAGGTTCTAAGGGGATAGAACCTATCTTGGAGAGATGGCGGTTGAGCCATGAGAGAGTCGGGCTTGAGCTCGGTGGTGAACTAGTTCTAGTTAGCCTGGATGTAAGTGGGTCTCTTGACCAAGCGGGCATGCACAGTTAGCAACCAAAGTTCACCCAATCAACCAAAAAGAAAAAGAAAAACAAACAAAAATCCTATTCTAGGGTTATCCTTGACCTAGACGACTCCTAACTTTAGACTGTCCTTAGGAGGTCTATTGTCGACGTCAACCACGAGCTAATCGGCCAGTTTAGGGCAAGACCGGTGGGAGGTTTTCCGTCAGAGACGTTCCTTAATTAATAACCACCGTTCTTCGGGCTTTCGGCCCTCAATCCCTTCGCTAGACACCGATTTGGCAAGGGTTAATTTCGAACAACTTTCCTTCTTCGGTCAATCTCCTATTGAGTCCGAGTTACCTTAGGGCCAACGTCTAGTCAAGTTTTACTTAGGGTTAGGTTGTGAGTGTGACTGATATGATTTGTGGGCCAAGGAAGGGTGATGAAATCCCCACCTTATCTTTGTTATGGGTTATGCCCTTAAGATGGATTAGTGTACGTGTAAAGCGGTAGAAAAGTAATCACTCAAGAAAGCGGTAAACAACCAAGAGTGCTTCCTAATCTATATGCTTATGCAAACGTACCTTGTCGCCAGCACTCTTCAACAGAATTAAAGAATTAAAATAGACACGTGCCCTAAAATGCAAGAGTCTAAAAATATTTTTTTTTTTTATTCAACAAATAGGTTAATGTAATTATTAGCAGTTGCAGAGTGATCACAGAGAAGTAATAATACAGCAAAAATAGAATTTTGCACTGCAGAGCAACCTGCAGAAAAATCTATCAGTAGTGAACTACAACTGCCGCGGACCCGCGGCTTTTGCCGTGGAAACGCGGCAAAGTTGTAGGTCCAGATGCTCTGCCTTCGAGGGCAGAGGCACTGGATTGCAATATGTGTCTTCTGCTGTTCTGTTT